>DWMY01000345.1:0-28423 GCA_018249775.1 Heliconius hecalesia formosus
ATAAAAGTTTCGACGTAGCTTGGCGAGAACGCATGGCTTAGTGGTCAGAGCGCCTGGTCGGTTTCCAGGAGGCGCGGGTTCGAGTCCCGCTGCGTTCAAATTTTTATACGTTTTCTAAATAAGTATATTTAAGTACATTTTTAAAATACAATAAAACCAATATTATTAGATGGTAGCAATCAATATGGAATTACGATTGAACTTGACTACTTAATTATACGTTATTTATAAAAGATAATAGCACCGCGCAGTTTTGAAGTTGAGAATTTAATAATAGTAAAATAACTACATATACATATACATACAGCAATGTTTTCATTAAAAAATATGTTTAAACAACATTTATATAGATTATATATTAATTTGAATAAGAACAAGGTGTATATTTTTAAACTAAATCAATTTTAATTTAAATAATTTATAATTGAATAAACAATTTTATGTTATAATGACAAGTATGTAAGTCAAATTCAATTTTTGTTACAACCTCCTTCTTACAACGACCATACAACGTGACATTTTAGAAGTATTTTTAAACATTTTTAAAGTGTTATTCCACACTTAGTTTAAAAATATTTAAAAAATAGTTTCTCTCTTGCCAAACGATAATTCTTAATAATTATCTTTGGGTAGCGGAAATTTGTAAAAATCTCCCTACAGAGATGCTAACAACATAAAAAAGTTGTAACAAGCGTATAAAAGTTTCGACGTAGCTTGGCGAGAACGCATGGCTTAGTGGTCAGAGCGCCTGGTCGGTTTCCAGGAGGCGCGGGTTCGAGTCCCGCTGCGTTCAAATTTTTATACATTTTGTAAATAAGTATTTTAGAAGTAGTTAGTGCTCAACTGGCACTTTCGGAACACCATAATCAAAGAACAGAACAGAACATAACTATTTTTGTCCTCGTTACGAAAACGAATTATCGAGGAAAAAATGATATGGAAAGGGCACCTTTTAAGCTAATATTAAAATAATCACTTTTTTATAACTAATTACAAAAATGTCATAGTTAAATTACTTTGCCGATGACATTTTCTGAATATTTTAGTTAAAATATCACTGTGTTGTACTTAGTTGGATGGCAAAGATCCAACACTCCGCTTGGTCTAACATGGTGGGAACCATCACCTGCCTTCCTCTTTCATAATATAAAAGATTCTAGTAATTTTAATGTAACTTATTATTAATATAGCTTTTTGCTGTGATTTAGCCCTCTTATATGGACATGACATATTCTACAGATATCTCTGATCGTAGGCATCTACAACTTTCCCCGATAAATATTTTTACAATTCGAATCAGTATTTCCTGAGATTAGCGCGTTCAACCAAACTAGCACCTCAGCTTTATAAAATTAGTAAAGAAGTATAAATTAGTATAGATGTTTTTGTGTTGAATGAGTGTTTCAAATGTCTTCCGTCTACTGTATTTATATTTAGTACAAGCGATTCGCCTATAGTGTATGGTAATGTATGGTCCCACATACATGCATGTTCGTTAAGCAGGTCTAGTCTATAATTTGAGGATGTTAGATCGTTCTGTTACAACCCTTAAAAATGTATTAGCAAATATTATTTCTTGTTATTTTCCATGCATGGTAATGGCGGATCCGCAAATTTCTTATAGCGTTTATCATATATCTTGCAAGTACAAACACTGATCTGTTACGATTTTATTATAATATATTATAATCTTAAATTGTTTATACATGTAATATGTACATATGTAATTTAAATTAAGCTGTTGAACAAGCCCGACCACGTGAGCGCAGGCCAGTTTAAATTAGTCGTTAGCAACTTCTTTTCGTCTTCGTCTCTTCATCGTCTTTTACTCGAAACCTGAGCAAATAAATAAAAAAAAACATTTCATTCCCTCTAGTGGGAATCGAACCCACAACCTGTCGCGCTTATATCTAAATTTATTCATTCAGGCTAAATTTACCAATACAAAATATTTATACTGACATATTTATCTATTTCATAGAATCTAATAAATATTTGAATATCTAATATAAACATTGGTTCAGGCCAATCATAGGACTATTAATTTTCAATAACGCTACTAATTGGAGTTTACAAAATACACTGTATTTATGTACTAACCCTATCTAAAGTACACGGATTTTTAAGTGCAGACTCTAATTTGCTAACCGCACAGTACGTCACAAACCTTAATACCATCCACACCATCTGGATACGTGGCACTCCAGTACTGTGCGGTTTAGCAAGAACTTCCTTCTACGCACAGTGGCGTTCACTGTGGAATGCCCTACCTGCGGCAGTGTTTCAAGGTCGATACAACACGGGTTCCTTCAAAAAGCGCTAACTATCTCCACCTTCAAGGCCGGAAACGCACCTGTAGCTCTTCTGATGTTGCACGTGGTCGTGGGCGGCGGTAATCACCTACCATCAGGTGACCCCTACATTCGTTTGCCTTGTCTTTTCCATAAAGAAAAACCTCCACTTGATTGCTCAAGATCGGTATGGCTAATTAAAAATATTTTGTTTCTCCGATTTCTTTTTTTTTTCTAATTCATGATATATCCCGCATATAGCAGAATAGGCAGAGGGAGCCTAGTGTCGAGACACTCTGCTCCTACAGAACTTAAAACCGCGCTTTGCCTAAACATCAATAATATAACTATTTAAACATAATGTACAGAGCTATTATTAGTCAAATAATAGTACAGTAACTATACTGTAATAACTATATAACTATTTATTATCTTTACATAATCAAAAAAAAATCTAAAAACAACTAAAATTCAATTGTAAACTACCAAATTAAATCGTTATTTACAATTTAATCCAGTTGATTAATTACTCAACATATTAATAAATAATTCAACGTACACAAATGTTAGTGTTTTTATTCGTTGCATGTTTAATGTACATTAAGTATAATTTTCGAGGCCAGTCGTGGCGCAGCGGCACGAGGTGTGACTGTAAACGCGACTGGTTGTGGGTTCGATCCCCACATGAGGAAATGAAATAATCATTTAAATTTATATTTTCAGATGTTCTCTCTGGTGTCGAGGCATATGTTGGTTCGTTCGTTGGTCGTGGCGTTCAACACGCAAGGATTCTCCGAAAAATTAATAATGGAGACTCTCTATTGAAACATACGGGACACAGATTTGATTTTAAGTATATATTTTCGTATGACCACCGATACAGAGCCTGCTTTGTATTGTATCCGGTTAATAAAACAAAATGTGACCTGTACAAGTACTTTATAAGCTATGAATAAACAAGTGAAGTAACGACCGCAATCGAGAATATATGAGATATCTATATGTTACTATATTGTTGGTACGTTTCCGTACGTATCCTGCACATAGCCAGGTAAGCAGAGGGAATCTGGGAACCTTGCGTTAAGACACTTCGTCCCCCACTTTCCGCCGTCTTTAAGTCTATATCATGAACTCCGTAATTTATCAAATTAACTTCTCAAATCAATCAGTTATGTCATGATCATTATACAAAGCAATGCGAGAACCTACGCGTATATAAAATTTAATAAATAAATATTAACCAAGTAAACCTAAATATTTTTTTCTAAAATTAGTAAAAATATATATAATATGGATATGTAAAAGGAAACTAAAAATATAATATAATCAGCAGAAATAAATCAGCTTCGCGATGTATCCCGCATATAGCAGAGCCGCATTGGCAGAGGAAACATATTGCTAACACACTCTGCTCCCCCCATCTCCACCAAACTTCTTAGGGCATTACGTGTTAAATGGCGGAACTCTACATCGAGCTTTTCCCTGGGTGCCAGAACGAAGAAGTGAAAATATTAATAAATAATAATTCATTATCTCGAGTGGGGACCACGACCGACGCCTTTAGTCAAACCGTTGTGCCCCTACGCCACGACGGCTTCGATATATCTATAGAAAACTACAACTAGAAGCTACATTTAACTAAGAACAGGCTTATACACAAACACACATATCCATAATGACTATATATATACTGGAACAGTTTGTAGAGCTCAGTGTTCAATTTAGTAAAGCAGATTTAAACGGAAAACGATCTACGTCGAGACGAGAAGGCAGTAAAGATTCTAATAGGTATAGAAATTGATATTGAGAGGAAAAAGCAAAACCAATGTGGTGGTATAAAATATATTTTAAAAATCTTCAAAGAATGGATTTCAATCTCTGAATCTTGGCCTTGAAGCAGCACCATAGAGTCCGGCTTAAACGCAACGTTTGAAGGTTTGATTCCCGCTCGAGAATTTAAATTTTCCTCGATCTGGTAGCAGGAGGAAAGCGCGGCGTTGAGTTTCGCCACTCAACTCTCAATGATTTGAAAATTGTAAGGTGCAGGAATGACGAAGTGTTTCAACTTTCACTCTACATATTCTATTATATGAGGGATACAGCGTGAAGTTAAAAAAGAATATCACGTCAATTACGTATAACATTGACTTTATTCGACCAACTCTGCGATATAATTGAGATTCGTCAATCAATATAGAACATCACAAAACTTAGATGATGATGATGATGATGATGATGATGATGATGATAAATGACGACATGACACAAGTTTATTTCTCTTTTTATATAACGGTCATGGCCCATTCGGGCAATCGTATTGTAAAGTTATTTTTCCCTATGTATAAAAATTTGTAGAAATTATAGCAATAAAAGGCCTGTGATGATTTTAACGCAGTAAAACAGTGCCTGACTGACTGTACAAGTGAGGGTTTTGGGTTAAATGTCGTTTCGAAGAACTATTATTATATTAATATTATTTTAAATGTCTTGATTTTTTTTTTCTTTTTTACCTCACGCTGTAACCCGCACATATCAAAGTAGGTAGAGAAACTGGGAACCTAATGTTTCCGTCACTTCTATAAATAATATATTTAAATCGAACACATATTTAATACAAATATATTCTAAATCTTATAATATTTATAAGTTGTTTAATAACAAATACAATATAAAGTGACATCACATGACCTGCATACATGGCAGCGTATTATCACGTTAATTATGGCGTGCCATATGTCATGCAGGAGACGTCGTCTGGTGTAATCGGTGAGGTCGCCTGAATGCTAACTAGATACACCTCAGTTGTACCGTGAATTGATATAGATAGATTATTTTATTAGGTTTATTTAATATTTTATTGCAATTTTTTATGTACTTTTTTTTATATGTACGTAAATTATTTTTTTTTTGTTGTAAATTATTTATTTCCAAAAATAATTAAAGGATTATTTGTTATCAGGCATTGGTATATTCTAAATGTAAAGTAGGAAAAACAATTAGGACCTAAACTTTTCGAAATACAATTCCAACTTAATAATAATTTGGAAACATAATCCAACAAATACTATATTCAAAAAAAAAAATATTTTTCTGTCTTTGAACTATAAAAAATAGCTTTCCACTTTTTCCCGCACAGCAGGCTAGGCAGAGGGAAACTGCTCAGACACTCCGTTCCTCATTTCCGAGATTATTTTTTTAATAATTTTCGAAACATTACTTGTAGAGTGGCGGAACTCAACACCGCACTGTGTCTACCAGAGCCTGGAAATGAAAATGAACAAATATAATACAACCATTGTTTACAATCAGAAGCTGTCCCATTGCACCGCGACCATATCTGCTTCTTACTGGAAAAGTCTTTTCTCCATACAAGCAGACACTCCACATACTAACAAACAATATTTCTCATAAATTACACAACAAACAAATAATATAATGGAACAGTAGGTGTCAAGTCGCAACGGATGTTGTCGTCTCCGTGACTGAAGCCTCGAGGTCATGAGCTCCCCTCGCAATTATCCAGTTTATTCCCTTCCTTGCGAACCCCCTCTCGTTTGTTGGTACTACTAGTGCCGGTCTGCTGGTAATTGACGATCGTACATCGGTTGAGACGGTGTATGCTGGTGTATGTTGTATTTGTTGTAGATGGAATTGAGAAAATATTATGTTTGTAAATTAAGTTTGTTGATTTACATACTTTATTTTTCATAATTATTTAAATTAAGAAAATAAAATTAAAATAAATTTGACAGATGGACAGATAGATAGACAGTAAAGTGATCCTATAATTTTTAAAATGTTGAACTACGAAACTCTAGAAAGGACACAAATGAAGCAGAAAAGGCGGTCTCGTCGTTAATCAGTGATTTCTTCCACATAACATTTGGGTTAAGATATGTATGTATATGATTTTTGTACTAACGCATACAGACTTTTGTTGTGGGATAGATCTCTAACCTAATCTAGTCTAGAGATCAGATAAGAGTGTCTTTACAAAACGAAGTATAAAACACTCGTTATTTCCATATATTGTCTATTTTACAGATATAACACAATAGAGGGCCACACTACCTACATAACATGAAGTCAGCAGTGCACCCCCCCCCCCCTTGGGCACTTAGTGAACCTATTATTTTTAAAATTAAAAACCGAATGTGCCACTTTGATCTTTCTCAGCTTCACGCTGTATCCCGCACACTGCAGGGTAGGCAGAGAGAACCTACTGTTAAGACACTCCGTTCCCCACTTTCTGCCGAATTCTGGAGGCATTGCGTGTTGAGTGGCAGAACTCAACGCCGCGCTTGTCCTCGACACCAGAGCGAAGAAATGGAAATATAAAATTAAGTAAATATTTCATCTCCTCGGGTGGGGATCGAACCCACAACCAGTCGGTTTTACAGTCACACTTTGTGCCCCTGCGCCACGACTGGCCTCTGATCTTTCTGATAACGATTAAAGCGAAAAATAACTTTATTTTAATTTTAACATTTATTATTACAAAATTCCAATAAAAAATATTTTCTTATTTAATTTTCTTCAGAGATTACATCAATGTTTTCGTCAGAGAGTTTTTATATTGGTTAACCATTCTTTTATTGTCTTACCACGTACTTTACGTCTCTCTTACTAATACAACGGTCATGATCACGATGTGAACACCATCTCAACCAAATTTAATATCAAAATTTTACTGATTCATTTCGATTGATGGTCTTCATCGCGATCTCCATTAAGTAAGCTGACTCCGCATATCTCCATATGGATATCTTTCCATTCATTAAACATTAATTGAATCGATGTAATTAAATTTCTTTCATTGGTGAAGCTAAGACACAATGAAAAGTAAAAAAATAAATTCTTTTTTTAGAGTTCCGTACCTCCATAGAAAACACCTTAACCTTTTATATAAGGGTATGGGAACAACATGATCCTATAAGGCTTACAGGATCGCTTTGCTTGTATGTCCGCCAACCTGTCAAGACCAGCTATCTGGTCTGGAGGTAACAAACTGAAATTAAAATCAATATCAAATATCCAGGGACCGTTCCTTGGAGCACAAAAAAATTAAGCTTCTTAGTCATCGCAACCAAAAGTTTATGCATCCATTCCTGAGGGTCTACAATTATAAAATTTAGAAAGAAGTCAGAATTTATAGTTTAAACAAAAAAACTAAAAGTTGTAGGTTATATTCTAAAAAAACTATTACAAATTTCACACAAATGAGTTTAAGTTTCTTTAACTCGTTATAAGTCCCGTTCCCGTTGACGTGCAATCACTAAATTCGTCATCGGTGGGTGAGGCCGACTCGCACTTGACCTTCACCTGATCCTTGCCTGATATTGACTTGACTATTATTTTCCTTAATATTACACATCTTCCGCATATAGCAGAGCAGGTGCACAGAGAAAACGGAAAGAACTGTTCAAAGCTAAATTCCAGCCAAAAATTCTTGGCTCATCCCATAAATACATACGAGTACATACTTATATTTCTACGAGAATAGAGAAGAAACTAAATAAGTCAGATGTATTATAATATACAATATTGATTAGCATTTTCATTATACTTTTAACACACAGTACTTAACACTGACATATTTTTTTCTTATTATTCGCATTTTACTCAGTTAGTAACGACATGGAACGAGGCACGTCGGACTCCGGAGATATGCTTACAAAAGATTTGTAAAGAAATAATGGATCTCGTCAAACGCTCTTCTAATTGATTACTGAGGCTAAAGAATTATTTTAAGCCTATTTAGTTCTTCGACGCCTAAGCAAATTAGTTTTTTGAGGAGCTGTTTATTTAAATTTCTATTAAAATATTTTTAAGATGTTTTTGTAGATATGAAACGTTTTATATTTTAAATGTCCAATTATATTCTTAGTTAGGTCAGTCGTGGCGCAGGGGTACAAGCGTGTGTCTGTAAACGCGACAGGTTGTGGGTTCGATTCCTACTCGAGAAAATGAATTATTTAATACTTCCATTTCTTCTCCTTGGTGTTGAGGCAAAGCGCGGCGTTCAATTCCACCACTGACCACAAATGGGGAACAGGATGGCTTAACACTAGGTATACAGTATCAAATAAAAGTCTAAAAACCTCTTATTTTCAGGCTTAAGTATAATAACTTAAATTTTAAACCTCAATTTTTGTCACAGGTCAGTCGTGGCGCAGGGGCACAAAGTGTGATTGTAAAATTTACTGGTTGTGGGTTCGATCCCCACTCGAGAAAGTGAAATATTTACTTTTACATTTTAATTTCGCAAAGGCAAAGCGTGGCGTTGATTTCCGCCACACATGTAAAAAGTAGGGAATGGAGTTTCTCAACACTAGATTCCCTGTCAACCCTGCTGTGTGCGGGATACAGCGTGAAGCTTTAAAAAAATTGCAAATTCCAGTGCTATGTCTTCTTATTGCTCAACTTGTGAAATTATTTTCTTGCAAGCAATTTTTAAGTATATCCCATACTAAGCTCCATCTATGGATGAATAGTTGAACTAGTAACAACTGTCATTGTATGATTTAACAACGTCATTTATAAATAGCGTTCAGAAACCAACTGACTTGGCACGCTCGATACGCCATAATCAAAGAACCACACCATACCAAACAACTGACATTAATCCGGGAACCTTGAAATAAATTAAAAAAAATCTTTTTCTTTTTATATATTATTTTACAATTTAAGATTCGTCAAGTCACATCGATTTATCAACAAGTAAATTATTTAAATAACATAATTTATATAAACTTCTATTTTTAAGCAAACAACCAAAATACAAATATGATAATTAAGTCGAAGATTTTTTTTATTTATCATAGAATTAGTTAATTATAATAAATTAATATAGCCGTAGAACTGTATTCTGAAAAAACAAAGATAAGTTGTGTCTTTACTGTTTGCTAATAAGTTGTGAGCAAATTCGGTTTTTACTTTTTAAATAAGCTATAAAAAATGGGTGACATTAATCTACACTTCTTTTTCTGCATTATTCTCATTAATTCATCTGTTAGATGTATTCCGCAAATAGCACCCAGCTAGAAATTAGTGTTAAAACACTACATTCCCCTCGCAACGCCAAGTCTTCAAGACATTGCGTGTTGATTGGCTCAACACAATGTCGCTTTACGACACTTTACTAAAGCGATGAAATAATAATAATTAATTCAGTCTAAATCCAATCCACAACATAACGTTAGTAGTCGATCACTACGACAGTCCCAATTCTACATACCTACAATATTTCTCTTTCTCAAATACTTAGAGATAAACAAAACACCAATATAATAATATACATATATTTCTGCAGAATATAATTTGGGTAATACATATTCAACAGTCGGACATACTGCGACAGTTATCTTAGGAACGAGTTAGAAGGGACGGCTTGGCCGACTTTCATGATAATTAAAAAATGCCTCTAAATCTGCACATTTAATACCTAAGTACCTACGACTACGAAGCGACGTCTATAAATAAATGTAATTCAAATATAACTTGTGCAATTTTAAAAGAGAAAGTTGTCAGAAAAATGTAGAATAAAAACACTTATATTTTTTTTCCAAAATTTTGATCATAAAGGATATGTATGAGAATAAAATAAGCCAGGATCGCTACATTTGGCATTATATTTTTTTTTTCTAGCCTGTGTGTCCCTTATACAATATGACAGAAAATAAACCATATAATATACAGTCTTCAATTTTTTTATAATAAAAAAAAGATTTTAATAAAAATAAACCTGTCTAATAATAATTTATCAAAGTTTCTTAAATCTAAAATCTTTAAAAAATACCATAAATATTTCTTTTTATTAAAATAAAATTCTTAACTAATTATAAATAATAATACAATATAATGAAAATGGAAAATTGTCGAAAATAAAATAACAATATTTAAATTTAAAAAATCTTAATTACATTTTTTCTTCTAATTCTAAATAGATAGTAAGTAAATATTTCCAAATTTCTTTAGTTATAAGACTTGCAATGTTGCCATAAAATATTATAAAAATAATCTCATATCAAAATAATGTAATAAATAAAATAAATTTACTTAGCTCATATAAAATAATTATGGTGCGACACTATGGAAATAAAGACTTTATTTTTTACTCAAAGTAGTAATTTCTAATAAATAGATTAATATATAAAATATATAATAATTTATGATTATATATGCGAGAAATTAGGGGAGGATATCAAGCTTGGGTAGGGGGACTTGATTAACATGTCCATATTGAATAATTCAAAACTTCAAAAAAAAAAAAGAAATTTGATGTCTTTTAAAACGTTTTTCTAGATGTTTTGTTTAAATCTGAAACAAACTATTTTTTTTTATGTTTATTATTTTTATGTTCTTCAAGAAATAATATCAGAACATGCAATCAAGTCAACATTTATAGTGGGCCTGCGGTAATCCGACACGCCCATGACCGTTGATTGTAATTTAAAAACTCGGCAAACTTCCATTAATGCGTGATAGAACAAGTTGTAACTTGTGAGCATTTGATGTACTATTTACGACGTACAGTACAAGTCGTGGCCATACTGAAGTTAGCTGTTGCTGGCTAGCGCAGATTTTATTTTAGGATTTTTTATTATTTCGGCTTTTCTTCCCAAGTGGGACCTTCAGGGCGACCACGACTCGTCGACAATACTGTAGTCTTAGTCAGAAACACTCACATACGATAGTATCTTGGATGATAATCTGACATCATACAAAAAGTTTGTCGGGTTACCGCGAGTCTACTTAGGTAATCAGGTTTGCGACGGGATTTTATCAGCTATTTAAGCTGTTCGCAGGATAATATGGTAGCCAGAGTCGGTGTCGATGACCTGGCTCAGTTGTCCAACTCGTAGAGCAAAGGCAGCTTCCTCGAAAGGACGCTGCATCTGGCCTCGCTTGAAACGACCCAAGTCTCCATCGTGCTTGGCCGACGAGCAGTCTGAGAACTGCTTGGCTATCTCCACAAATGTCGTCTCCCTGTCGACGATTTTACGTCGGTACTCTGTAAGAATATATATTAGAATCATAGAAGTTTGTGTGGTGCATTTAAATAACATTTCATAATATGTTTAAAATATGTTTGCAGGTTTCTGAATGTCCTGTAAAATGACATAAAAAAAGAATATATGGTATAATAAAACATTTATTATATAATTCTCTTTCTAACTCCACATTGTTTGGTTGCCTAGACAGAGGGGATCTAGTGTTAAGACACCAGTCTGTTCCCCACACACTTCCCATTGTGTGTTAAGTGAAAGAACTCAATGTCTCACAAAAAATCATATACATATATAAAACTGTCCAGATGTGAAATCAACTAAGCACATCGAACATCCCAATAAAATCTACAAAAAACACACCCTTAATAGTCTCCATTGCCTCTTCCTTAGTGCATACAATGTTGTCATTACGCCAAGAGGCTGGGCGGCGACTGCCTGCATGCTTCACCAGAATATGGCTGCACTGGATCTGGCTGGGGTTGGCCTCATCCTCCTCCTGCTCCTTACGAGGAGCTGGGGACGTCGGCTTGTCCCATTGGGACCTCTTGGTGTGGGTGTTTAGATAGTATGTTAGGCCTGAAAGAAATTTGTTGGGGTATATTATATTAAACAATTGGTAATTTAAGTTTTCTTCTTCTTTTAAATAGGAATAAGCCCTATTTTATTTTAATACTATGTAAGAATGAACATTTTTGTTGTTAAGTTTCTGTAAGTCCTGCATAGATAGGTTTGATAAGTTTTATTATATCAATTTTATATTTGTATATCTAGTGTGAATATCTAGTTTATTTCAAGAAGAAATGTTTTTTTTAAGTATCTCTACTTTTTGTGACATAGACAAATGACCATGTGTTACCATTTAGATTCAAAAATATAGCATGTACTATCCAGTAAGATCCATTATATTAAAATAATGGATTTGAACCTACAATCATTAGTAGTTTTTTTAACTGCACTGTTCCCAGTATTTAGCAGGATGGGCATCTGCCCACCTAGCTGTTCCATCTGGAACCTAATGTTAATACTCAGTTCCCCAATTTCTACATTAGAAGATGAGTGGTGAAACCCAACATTCATTTTTCCCCTGTGAAATTGAATCCATAACTATCACATTTACAGTGAGATGCTGTAGTGCTACACCATAACTCTAACAGTATCAACAAATAATTTAATATTTCATTTGTTAAATAATTCTAAAGAAACAAAGTAGTAATTTCATAATATTGTCTCTGTTTATAAAGCAACAAGCTAACGCAATTACAGTAGCCATTTGCATTGCAGTATTGATTGGGGTTGCCAGGCAACGATCTCAGTGCATAGGGGTAGGGTGTAGGGTGGCTTGACCCACCCCCAGGTAAATCGATTAAGCTTGCCCAGGCCACACATGACCTATAGGTACAGGATGTACTCTGATACATTGTTATTTAAAAATCTGTATTAGTTATATTTTTATTCTTCTAGTTTAGTTTTTTATTATATGTTTATTTGTTTGTATCCAAACTTTTTAATGTATAGACTAGATATTTTCTTTTATATTCTCTGTATATCAATTCCACACTTGAGGACGATGGTGAGGGTTGACTGTACCTTCTATAAATTAAATACACAACAAGATTTAGGCCAATATCAAAAGAAACACACATTTCAATTTTTAATTACTTTTGGTTACATATGTATGTTTCCAAGTGGCTATAATAATTACAATAACAAAAATAAGGATAGGATTCGATTCTAGAATATAATTTAGAATAAGAAAGACTATCAAGGTAAATCTATTTATTTGAGATATAACAGTTATAAGTTTTCTTACCAGTGCTTCGGCTTTTTCTAGCTTCCCATCCCGACGGCAGGGGATCTGGCTCAGGAGCTGAGGCCATTTTGGACAGAATGGTTACTTCTTTTTCGATCTTTGAGGGTTTTGAAGTAATACACAGAATTCACAGCAACAAATATATGCACCTGGCACGAACGCTTAACAACGCAGAATTGTACAAAGATTTCTGATCATGCGCTGTAAGATTTTAGAAAACAAGAGGTGGAAAGATCAATAGAGTTACATTCTGGTGTAAACATTAGGAAAGCAACAAGTAAGCCAGATATAGGGTTAGCACTGATATTGCTATGTTAATTGTTACAATCGATTAATCATTAAATCGAATTCGATTATGTCAAATAAATAAATGTACTTCTTTTGTATTATTATTTTAAACGAAATTTAAAATAAAGTATAATTTTTATATATAAGTATTTTATTTTACAGTTAATATTTTTGATGTTATGCTAAAAAATAAAATGAACCGTTTATTCGGGGTCCAAATAAAATAATTGTGGTTAAATAAACTAGGAAGGTATGAGATTTATTCAACTTAAGATGAAATATTTTAATTTAAATTATATAATTTAGCTTCACTTGCGAGTAATCGACGAAATTTGATAGTAAGTTGTTTTAAGCTAATATCGATGTTAGCTGACATCGAAGATTTTCTTTGGATGTTTATCGAGCATCGAGGTTTTAGCTTCGATATAGACATCGATGTCTACATCGATTTTTTCCTAATATCGGGCATCCCTAATTCGGGCCACCAAAATCGTTCAAAATATAATCACAACCCTAAATGATGTCATACAGTGCTGTCAGTAAGTGCTTTTCAAAATTTGTTAACAGAGTCAAAAGGGATTTTTTTTATTCTTTCATGTTATTTTGATTACTATTAATAAGTATTTGTCGATTTAATTTATTAATAAATAATTTATCATAGGTGGATATAACAATTTACGCAGTAGTTTCAGTATTGCCACTTAAATTTCGTCAAATTTGTTAATCGATATGCCATAGATAACTAAGGCTCGTCTACACACTAACTGTTTTTATTCTGGTTCATAATAAAAATTATGTATCTTAAATAAATAAATATGTCCGGTACTAAAAATAGCCAAAACAATTATAAATGAAATCATAAATTGAATTGAGACTAATATATTTGTCAATTGATATTTAATTTCAATAAATTCAATCTGCTTTAATCTATTATATAAAAGTGTCAGAATTTTAATTAAAAGAAGTCATTTTTTTTTAAAAAAAAAGAACAATATATTCAGAATATAGATATAATAATATGCTTATATTTACTATAATCATAAGTTTTAAAACATTTTTTTCTACTAGAATTGCTTATTTGTTTGAGCATACTTATTACATATATTAATTAATCGTCCTTTATTAATAGGTCCTTTTAAATATTTTAATTGATAATTTGATAGTTGATTCCTTAAATTTAATTTTCACAACTATTGAATGATTATAAATGTAGATGTCGTTATTGTAGATCTTTTTAAGAAACCGTAATAGATGTTTATTGACTTTTTAAATAGAGTAGTAGCTCATTAATGTATCATAGGGATTAAGAAGAGGATTATTTTTATATTGGATTCCCAAGTTTTTACATTTAAAGAAGATAGAATTGCGAACAACAAAAGAGAAGGGCTATAAATAAAATAAAGCAAATTTGTAATAAATTAAAAAGTTTGGAATTCTTCTTTCCTCTTAATATGGATAGGAAGAAAATTAATAAAACAAAATTGCAGCTATAGAATATATATTTATAATTTATTTCAACATATTTTGTTACGCCCACAAGGAATCATTGGTAGCCTAAATGGCAAAGTTCAAATAATTAGGACACTGTGATGCAGTATTGATTTATTCCCGGGCCTAGATACCATATATTCTTTATAATAGCCATACGTGGGGCGCAGCTCTGCGCGATATTCCTGATCAATAAATCCGCGCTTGCGTTAGGTCAGTGTTGCTAAAGTGCATAATATTTAACAACATGCAAATTTATTAATTTGTCCGTCTTCTCATTGTTTTGGAAGATAATGTTATCAATAAATTCGTTGTAATTACATTATATAAACCAATAAACAACATTTATTTACTTAATGATCATTGTTATATATACAAAGCTCTGTAATATGTTAAAATTACTATCAAACTTATAACAATCAAAATTGTTGGTTAACAATGTATTTACAGTGCAAATGATAACGTATTTCTTAACTTAATTTTCAATATAAAAATAAAAACATAAAAATTTATATAAAATCACGCGGCTTTACTTAAAACTAAATACTTATGTCAACTTATGGCAACACTAAACTCTTGTCTATCTTTCTCTAGCACAGGCAATCATATAGAAAGGACTGGTGCGGCGATATTCGCCAATTACTTTTCCATTAGAAAATTCTTCGTATCGAGCGTGGGTTCATGATTTTAGTGTCCTATGCAATTTCTTGTGGTGCACGGTGATAAAATACTTTGATTGCGTTGCAGGTGTATCTTTAATAGTATATTCTGCTTTGCGGAGGTTGTTCTTACATGATTACCTGCAAAAATGATTCAGTTTACGATAAAAACGCTGGACTCCCGAGACCACCCTTTTACTGTGGACGATGAGGTAAGTCGATAGAAATTAGAAAATAAATATCTTCGAACTTTTATAAGAATTAGTCTATCTAAGTATATGCAACATATGAGAACTTATGAGTTTTCAGAGAAGAATACACAGGCGTGGTATATTTCATAGCAATGTACTATACAAATCTATATCGATTAAAATTGTTCACTTGGTAGGTATATATCATATATCATTTGGTTATTCTTATAGCTATTATCTATATTCAATTTCCTTTGTCATTTAACAGATAAAGCATATTCATCTATGTTAATGATCATGATTTTACTTTTAAGAACCCTTGTATTGATTTCTGTCATGACAGTAAAAATGTAATATAAAAATAGTAAGAATACACTTGCAAAGCATCTCTATATATTTTACTGTCATAACCAATATTATAGATAATAGTAAAAAAAAATAGGTCCAGGATTTTAAGGGGAGGGGGCATGGTGGCACTAAGGGTGAGAGGGATGAGGTGGGTGTGTTTTGGGAGGTAGTGTGGGGACTGTAAAACAACCAGCTTGCTCTATGATCTCATTTATTGATTAGCCTGTGCTTTCTACTATCAATTTAGGATTTTATATTTTTAGTAAGGTAGTTATACATTTAATTTAATTTATTTAATTAACTGATATACTTTATTAATAAAAGCTGTATGGTCATTTGTACCAATAAGCAGAGAAGGGCATTCAATTAAAATAGCAACAAAGCATCTTCACATTCTATTACAATACTTTCTGGTAGGCAAATCAAGTTTTAAGACATATTCCCCATGTGCTCAGGCTTAGAAAAATATTGTTATGTGAATTTTCTTTACTAGAAGCTGCGCTATGTCTATCAGAGCGGGAAATGAAGCTTCATGCTGTATCCCACACACAGCAGGGTAGGCAGAGGGAACCTAGTGTTAAGTAAGACACACTGTTCCTCACTTTCTGTCGAGTTCTGGAACGGGCTGACAGAACCGGCGGAACTCAATGCCTTGCTTTCCCTCAACACCAGAGCAAAGAAATGAAAATAAGTAAATATAAGTAAATATTTTACTTCCTTGAGTGGGGATCATGCGCCCCTTTGCCACAACTGGCCTCAAGTGGGAAAGTGAAACTGGGGAAATGAAAATTATTTTATTAAGGTCATTGTCTAAACAGAGACCATCACAATTACAGTCAGATGCTGTATAACAATGTCCTAGATATTGAATTTAACAATAAAAAATGCAAGCTAATTATTTTTCTAAGCATTTGTGAATGTAATAAAGTCACTTGAAATGAAGCTATTTTTGCTGTATTTGCAAAGCTATAATTTTAAATTAAAAAATATTTGAATATTTAGCTATGGCCTAAATGTCTAATAGTTAAATAAAATCTCTATTTATTATTATAGTGTTAAGTTTGCCGCAATGCAAAGAATTTTCTTCTTGGACGATATATGAATATAATAAAATATGGATAGCTATATGTCTTTAGATATTTCACAGGTTCCCTTTTTTACATAAAATAATAATATTCCAGTTTAGTACCAAAATAACATGTTTTTTTGTAAGAAATCTTTATTGATTTGTACTAGGGTTCTAATAAAATTTTAGAACCCTTTGTTTTTGTAAAATATCATAAGACATATTTGATTGACTCAAATGAATGTACACACTGTATGTTGGGGATTCGAAACCCACTAAATAGAATTTAGTATTTATAAATATAATATTGATTTGTTATGCCAATCTTGGAATGTCTCAAAAAGGTACAAAATGTCTTAAAGGTACAAGTGTCTAGCCAGTTCCCCATTTTTCGACAATTTTTTAAGACATTATGTGTTGAGTGGTGGTACTTAATGATGCACTTTGTATTATTACAATAGATAAGAAATTAAAATAAATCATTCCTCTTAGAAATAGAACCCGTGACAGTCTAGATACATTTGATACCCAAAATTAGTCTTGTCTTATTAGAAGTGAGCAACTGTTGCTTGTAGTCCTGACTTATATTTTAAAAAAATTTTAACAGCTTCATGCGCATTCCGCGCTTTGCTTCGACACCAGAGTGAAGAAATGAAAATATAAATTTACATAAACATTTTATTTCCTCGAGTGGGGATCGAACCCACAACCAGTCGCGTTTACAGTCACACTTTGTGCTCCCCTGTCAAGACTAGCCCTTTAAACTAAAAAACTTTTAATTTATTTAAATTTATAATCTTACACATATTAGTAGTTACAGTCTACCTCTTTATTCTATTCTTTTTATTAATGGAAATATTTGCGAATTTATATTTATGTTAATATAAGACATATATTATTAATATGAGTCATAAACTAAAATGAATTGCAAAATATTTATATTTCATAATAATATATCATATATTTTTTAGATAATAGACAGTTGTTTTACTTTTTAACATACATATACATATGTTATTTACTTTTTAATAGTAAATATCTTTACCTTATTTTCTTTATTTGTTGTTTTGTAACTTAATGTATAAATTTTATGACAATATTTTGGTTTTTTAGATCACAGTCCAAGAGTTGAAACAGAAGGTGATGGAGGAGATGGGAGTAGATATCAATCTGCAGCGTTTGATATTCTGCGGAAGAGTTTTACAGGATGATAAAAAATTGGCTGAATATGGTATAAAAATATATTATACTATTATACATTTTTATATATATGTATATATATATTTTCAGATAATTTAGTTCTTATATACTCCATTTTCAAGTTTCTCTTGGTTTTTTTAATATTTCGTTTTGAGTTGTAGAACTTAACACCTCTTTTTATCTTATAAGGGCTGATTAAGGTCTAAAATGGTTTAATTTGGTGAATCAGATCAGAGAAAGCACAAATGTTGCATTTAAATTCAGATCCTATCTTATTGCATCTTTTTTTTATTAACTATACATTTGCTTTAATAACTGACATATTAATATATATATTATTTTTTAATTAATTTTCTATTTTCTTTATTATTAGAGAATTATACTGAGGACAATTGTGGAGCAGCGGCATAAAGTGTGACTGTAAACACGACTGGTTGTGGGTTTGATCCCCACTCGAGGAAATTAAACATTTATTTAAATTTATATTTTCATTTTTTCGATCTAATGTCGAGGCGAAGCGCGGCGTCGAGTTCCGCCACTGCATCAACAACAACACCAATGTCTCCAGAATTCGGCGGAAAGTGAGGAACGGAGTGTCTTAACACTAGGTTCCCTCTGCCTACCTAACTGTGTGCAGAATAGAGTGTGAAGCTGATTTTTTATGTAATAAATTACTATAGAGGCTGTCATGGCTCAATTATAGATGTTGTTTCATTGCATCGATTCCTACTCGCTGGAATTCATTATTTTTAGTTCCTCGCTTTTATAACATGACAAAGCGCGGTGTTAAGTGTAGCCAATATATAAATGTGTTTCTTGTTTTAACCAGGTGTGGAAGGTAAAGTAGTCCACATGGTGCAAAGGGCGCCGCCATCGGTAGAAGCGAGAGAGGCTCTGCGGGAAAGAGAGCGTGAAAGGGAGAGAGAAAATGCGTTCACTAATCCACCCATCGTACCTCCAGAACCGATTACAATGAGTCCTGTACATTTGAATAATTTCACCCAACAACAGATAAGGCGGCTTGTGGTGAGTTTGACTTCACAAAATAGTAGTTTTGGGAAAGATATATGTCTTAATTTGAATTGATGGGATTGCTAAATTTTAACCAGAGAATTTTTTAAACCCACAACTATCGCGTGATACACTTTCTATTTACTTGTTACCATATTCATGTCTGATTTTTTTTTGCTAATTGTATAATGTTTCTTAATAGCTTCTTACTATGTTATATGTTTACATGGATTGCAAAATATTATATATTTTATACATATCGTGATAAAGATATGTCAAGACTTCCTATAATGTATACAGTAGAACAGAATGTAACTGTAAATATGATGTTTGTGGGTTTGATCCATACTTGGAGGAATAATTACATTTTAATTATTTCTTTTTTTTGGCGGGATAGGCAGAGGCAGCCTCTCACCACTATTAATACATTCCGTTCCCATTGAGAAACTTTTGTTCCCCAATTTCCACAGAATTCTCGAGGCATTGCTTGTTGAGAGGCACAACTTGAAATGAAAATATTTAATATTTCATTCCCACGAGTGGAAATCGAACCGAATAACCGTTGGGTCTACAGTCGCACGCCTGTGTCTCTGCACCACGACGGCCTCAAATCCAATTTGAAGATTGTGTGCTATTTCAATTATTTTAAATAATTTCCTCGCTTTTTAGAAGATTAAGCATAGTTTTGAAGTTTAACACTCAACGCTGAATGTCATAGGAACTATGTATATTAATACTAGCTGCCCTATGCCTGGTATATGCGGGATATCTAGTGTGAATTTAAAAAAATATTAATACAATTTTTTTTCTAGGCCCTAGCAGCTTCAGCCCAAGGCATCCAGATCGAAGAGCTGCCCGGTCTAGACCTATCGCCAACAGCATCCAGGCTGGAGTTCCTAAGGCGTCTCGTCACTGAGATAACCAGTCAAGTAGAGGCACTAAAACAAAACGAGAGTGATGTAAGGAATAATGTGTTTTTATAGCACACGTTAGTAAAAAAAAGACTGTGTGCTATTTCTTTAATGGATGATGATTTTGATATTGTAAGGTGGTTTTTTGGTTTTTTTTGTCGGATTTTTATATATATATATTTTTTATTCGTTGCCCAATTTTCTTTAATAGACTTGGATGGACTTTATACCCCATATTATTTAAGAACACGATTAAAACAGGCTATATAAATACCTATTAAATTTGGATATGAAATACCTTTAGTGAAAAAAAAAACCCATAACCCATATTAATTGTAAATTAATTGTTAGTTGTGATTTCCGCACAAACATTTCATTAATTGATAATGTTTAATTGTCAATTGCAATTAAAATTTGCCCTATACAGACTTACTGTAGCCATAGTATCCTAGCGTTGGTGCTCTACGAACAACACAACAAATTTTATTTTTAAAAATTTTATCAATAGTTCTATTACAATCACAGAAGTATCCAGAGAGTTATAATTTTTTTGGTGCTTCACGCTTTACACCTAGCGAAGTTGTCTCTTTCGCCTCGTCCACTGTCAACCTCTTCATATATGCCCTACGCTATTTACGTGACCTTTCTGGCATATCATCTCGATACTGTATTCTCGAAGGTCAACCGGGATCCCCCTGAGCGAAATTAAATTATACGAATGTTAAGTTAAATAGCATTTTTTTTCAAAAATCGGGCGATCACATTTTGCTCTACCGTATATGGGACGTTAGTTCATAGAAAATCCATATTTCGTTCTAATATACAACTAGGTCGTACTAAAATAAACAGTCAATTCTTACATGAATATCGTGTGAAATATTAAATGAAATGTTGTGTTGTGAAATGTGAAATGTTTAATGTTTGCGTTATTTTCAAGTCACATTTAATTTTATGGTATAGGTGATTTGCCATAAAAGCCCATTGGCACAGCGACGGTTGTAGGCTCGAATTCTAATCGGCAAATTATTTTCATTTCGCCGCTCCGGTAGATGAAGTTCTGCGTTTAGGCCCTCCACTAAACGAGCAATGTCTCGAGTTAGGGCGGAAAGCGGAGGACAGAGTAGTTTAACACGTATGTTTTCTCTCATTACGCTATGCGCTTTGGAGGAAAAAAAAAATACAATATACGTTTGAAAAGTAAGCCCGTGTTGAGTTGAAATGAAATTATTAAATATTTTATTCTCCCGACTGGAAGACGGAAGGCAAGAGAGAAATTACAACTTACAACAACTTTTTTTAGATAAATAAACTTATGAAAATAAATTAGCTCTATATAGAAAACAATGACATATTCATATTTGATTCAGGTATATAATTACGATTCTATAAATATTATCTTAATTTGAGATAGTATCATAGCGCATCATCTCGGATTGTTTGAGAATATCATGTTCAAAAATATGATATCTGTTGTTAGGTTTATTAACTAGAGTATCTTGAATACTGCAAGGTTTCATTTAAAAATAACATTACTTTGAGAATAAAAACTTAATATATTATAACCTTTTTTTTAAATTAAAAATCAGCTTCACGCTGTATCCCGCACACAGCAGGGTAGGCAGAGACAACCTAGTGTTAAGGACTCCGTTCCCAAATTTCCGCCAATTTTTTTTTGGGTCATTGCGTGTTGAGTGGTGGAACTCAACGTTGGGCTTTGTCTTGGTGCTAGAACGAAGAAATGAAAAAAAATAATAAATGATAATTCATGCCCTTGACTGGGAATCGAACACACAACCGTCGCGTTACTGTCACACTCTTGTGCCACTGCGCCACGATGGCCTTTTTTTAAATCAATGACTTGTAATGATAGGAATCTTTGAGGTTGCGTTGAGTTTTAATACGTATAATATATTTGAACAACATTTGTACTAGGTACAACAAGTATTTTTTTTTATCTGTTATTCATTGTGGTTAACAAACCTATTTTTTTTGTGATAGTCACAACAATAAGTTTATAATAATATTACATTATTAAAAATTGGCACATAAATCTCAATATTTGAAACACAGTGGAGAGAAAACTTGTGTTTCTTCTGTTTATTAACAAAAGGCTTCCTTATAAAAAAACAATTTACACATTAATTGTTAATACCTTTTTGAATAGTACTCATCAACCTAAACTTAAAAGTTTATCAGTTTAAAATTTCTGGCTTTTTTATACTTGTGTATGTACGTTGTGTTCCATCACCCCAACGCCCCCAGATTTTGCCCCCAAATTTCGGTAAATTTAGGCAATATTCATTTTTACAGCCCACTAACCCTCATATGTCTCCCCACATTCTCTTGAGATTGTCACACAAATTCCCTAAAATTTTCTACGATTTTCGGAAATTCTCCACCCCAATGCAGCCTTAAATCTTGTGTTGAATATTGGCTTGTGACCATAGGAGCAACCCAGCTACCCCGACGAGGACCCGGCCCCGCCCGCCGGTACGTTAGCAGAGGCGTGCGCTACCAACGAGGTGATGTGTCAAATACACCAAAGACCTCTCGTTTACCAGGTTGATTATAGTGTCTATTTAGTAAAGATTGGTCGATCTATACAACACGCCCGAATTTAAATGTTAAACGTTTGGTTTAAAAATTTGGAAGGTAGTTGATAACTATTTAAAATGGCAGTGTTATAGTGCTCCATAGTACTATAAAGACCAGCCAATCTTCTCTATGCAGACGCTTTAAGCATGGCTTTTGGATTTTTTGTTTTGTTTATCGATATTGGGGACAAAAGTTTTATTATTTTTATTCTAAATTGTTTTATTTATGAATAAATGTTGTTGTGTGGGTTCGATTTCCACTCGGAGGAGTAAGCTATTTATTTACATTTCCTTGCTTTGGTAAGTAAAAAAATCGCGGCGTTAAGCTCCGCCACTCAACACGTAATGTCTTGAGTGTCTTAAGAATCGGTTCCCTCTACCTACGCTGCGTAATGTGGGATACAGTGAGGATTTAAAAAAGTATCTCTTAATAATGTTTTTTTTTATTTATAAATTTTTGTCCCCAATCATATCGTCGCGTAACTAGTATACTCTGACAACTTACTAAAATTTATAAAAGAAATAATTTTCATTTTCGTTGCTATTAATTTTTTATATTACAACTTATTTGATATTTAAACAATAAAATAGTTTTAAAAAAGCTTTAAATAATGCGTTAATCATTTTACGTTTTCATATATTTATATTTCTGTCACCAATTGAGCTATGCGACGATATTAAACCTAACAATATTGATACTTATGCGATTTATAGAAAAAAAAACTACGCAAATTTTTATATAAATAAAAATTTCATCTTTTCCATATTTTTGAAATAAAAAAAAAAATGAAATAAAAGATATATATCTTTAAAGAAACCTTATATAGGTTTATTTGAATGTATTCATATTTAAATATAAAAAGCATAAGTAAATGTTTTTATTGCAAATTAAATTCAATCTAATATTCATGAGAATCATGGGCGCGGGTATTTTTAAATATAAAATTTTGGAAAGATTTATCAAAAATCGGTTTACAATTAAAATAATTAATAAATAGTGTGGGAATGGCGAAGGTTACGGGTTGCTTAAATTTTTTAACTTAATTTTTACTCACATTTTATTAGTTAGTGTTTTTAATTTATTTTGCAAGGCAATGTTGCGATTTTTTGTTTTGTTTTATTATTTATTAATGCAATAACGTTTTACAGATTGAGCCACCCTCTGGCAGTACTAGGCAGAGTCGCGGTAGAAGGTTAGTATATATTTATATTTGTATATAATTATGTTACAATATTAAAAAACGATTAATTTATATTAATTACGAAAATTTATTTTAATATAATCTTTTACACAACTGCGTCTGTATTGAAAGAGGAGAATCTATATAAAAGCATAAATGAATGAAAGGAGGCTAGCGGAACCTTTCTCAAAAGTTTTGGTCTAATGTTTAAAGTGTGGAGCTTAGGAATAAAATATCGAATACGCTACTGCCGTTTATTAAACACATAAAGTTGACTGGCGACATTAATACCAGCTTCAGTTTCACGCTGTATCCCGCACACAGAAGGAGAGGCAGAGGGAACCTAGTGTTAATACACTCCGTTCCCCCCTTTCCGCCGAATTCTGGAGGAACTGCGTGCTGAGTGGCTGAACTCAACTTTGCCTCGACACCAGAGCGAAGAAATGAAAATATAAATGTAAATAAATATTTCAACATTAACATTAATATTTCAACATTAATACCACTATAATAGAAATCACAAACTCTGTGTTTAATTAAAAGTACCTCGATAAGAATACAATGTATGAAATGAGTATTGGTTATTAAGGTTATCGTTCAACAACTTGCCGATTGGCAGTCTCGATAGAGCTACAGGCGCTTGTAACACGTACAATATTGAAAGTATCGGTTTAATAATACAAACTTTTTTTTAGAACTTATTTGATTGAACCTATACTAATACACGAGGCCAGTCGGCTCAGCGCACAAGCGTGTGTACAATTTCCAATGCGTACAATTTCCCTTTCGCGGAAATGTAATATTTAATATTATCATGTCTTCGCTCTGGTGTCTGGTCGCGGTAAAGCGCGGCGTTGAAATCCGCCACTAAATAGGCAATGCCTCCAGAATTCGGCGGAAGGTGGGGAGCGAAGTGTCTTAATACTAGGCTCCCTATGCATGTCCTGCTACATACTGAAGTTAAAAAAAGGAAAAAAATATTAAGAAATGTTTATTCTCATTCTTGATAAAAAACGCAATAGTATGATAAAACAAAAACATATAAAAATGTAATAAAATGTAGGGTTCCGTACCTCTAAAGGAAAAAAACGGAACCCTTATAGGATCACATTGTTGTCCGTCCGTCCCTCTGCCAATACCCCTTTTCTCAGGAACGCGTGGAGGTATCAAGCTGAAATTTATATCAAATACTTATTACATTACATTACATTACATTAAGCCTGTTATCCTGAGCTTTATATTAAATTTGTTAGTAATATAGTCATAGTATATCTCTGTGCTCAGTGTGCCTGTTGGCCTGAAGGCCTCCTCTAATCAAATACTTATATTTCATAGAAAAAAAAAATCATTACTAACTTTGTAGTTCATTGCAGACAAAATGAGTTAATAGCGATATTTAAGTTTACCAATTTAAGTAAGTTGTACTTCCTTTTCCCAGTTGACCTACAATAATGAAATTGGTACGGAACCCTATTGACCCATTTTCTAATACTTTATGAATAATTTTTCGAAAATTTTCATAATATTTAGTTATAACTAAGAAATTAAATTTATTTTAATATTTATTAAAATCATAAACCTTCCCTTGTCTTTATTAATAGAATCAAAAGCAATTCTTTTAGTATATAGTGGCCTCATTTTATTAGTTGATATTACACAATAAATAGATTGATTGCAAAAAGAAAAGAATTTGCTTAAACTGTAATTAACTATTGTATTGTCCGTTGAAGTGTTGTTGTTTTTATGTGCGACAGTGCGCCACTACGTTAAAACGCTGCCCATTTCATCTAGGGCTATCTTATATTACTTTTAGTGAAGGCGTCTTTAAGGATTTTTAATTGGGGGTATCTGAATGGTTTCGGTTTTCATATTATGTAAAAAAATGTCTTTGGGTAAACTACTGTGGTGTGGCCTCATTCTGAGTTTTTCTTATACCGTTTTGACATATGTGGGAGATATTTAAAAGAAGCAAAATAAAATAAGAATTGCCTTTGTCCGATAGTTTTTTTACTGCATTATATAAAAATTGATAAAGGATTATTTAGTCAAGTATATTATACTCATACTCGATAAATTTGTAATATATTTGCATAGGAAACATTTTTTTTCATATACTATGTATTATTGTTATAAATAAACGATATTATTCATCTAATTTTACCTCATTTTCACATTTATAATATTAGGATAGGATAGGAGTTGACATGTATAGGATTGGGATTACCAAATTTTTTTAATTTCACATAAAAAAAAGTGCGCGAGTATATAAAATGGATATTCCTCCTACTAGTAAACGTGTAGTAAATAGATTTTTTGTTTTTTGTATCTGCTGCATATTTGCAAAACGGAACGGAATCACAACAGTACTGTCCTACGAGCAGGTTGACCGATAGTAAAAATGCCGGATATAACCTGATCGATGACAAAACATCACATTTTAATGTGATAAATAAATAAATCAGCTTCACGCTGTATCCCGCACACAGCAGGGTAGGCAGAGGGAACCTAGTGCTAAGACACTTCGTTTCCCACTTTCTGCCGAATTCTGGAGGCATTGCGTGTTGAGTGGAAGAACTCAACGCCGCGCTTAACCTCGACACCAGAGCGAAGAAATGGAAATATAAATTTAAGTAAATATTTCATCTCCTCGAGTGGGGATCGAATCCACAACCAGTCGGTTTTACAGTCACACTTCGTGCCACTGCGCCACGACTGGCCTCAATTTACTTCTAAATTTTAATGTGATAATGCTCCTAATTTGTTATAGTAGTTTATTTATATAGTATTAAAATTCGTCTCAAGTTTGAGAATAAGTTGGCCTTTGGGTGTTTTTACATGTCAAGTACTTAAACAATATTATGAAAATTAAGAAAATAATCTATGGTATTTATGAAATAGTTTAATAGGGTTAACATTTTTAGATTTGAAATTAGATTTTTGTTCCTGGTTTTAAATATGAAATAAAATATTTATTTTTGATTATTATGTCCGTTAAACGTTGACTTAAAATTTTATGAAATTTCTCATTTTTTTGCATTGCTTTGATGAAATCGATAACTTAAATCATAATATTTTTAAACATTTTTAAAGTGTTATTCCACACTTAAGAAAGACAAATACTTATTTAGAAAACGTATAACATTTGACCAAGACCTGGTCGGTTTCGAGTCCCGCTACGTTCAAAATTTTATTCATTTTTTAAATCATAATAATTATTGACTTATAAGTTCTATAGACATAATTCAATAATATTATGTACATCCATAAATACATGAATATTTTTTTACTTAATAAATCGTATATTAAGCTTCATTAGTCGTGACCTAGTAAGTAACCTTTTTTTGATTTGTTTACTTTCTATCTCATGCCTTCGTGAATATAGTATAGTTGCTTTGAATCTAAATGACAAAGTACGGAAAATGAAACGTCATAAGTTAGTGCTCAGCCATGGCTGAGCTAAATATTATAGCCAATATGGCCATTACTATAGCCAATGCTGTAGTCAATACCAGCGCCAATGTTACGCCAATATTGTAATCAATACTATTACCAATGCCACAGCCAATATTGTAATCAATTGTATAGCCAATTTAATATCCAACGACGCCCCCATGACGCCATCGCAGTACGACAGCGACGGCAGCGTTTGACTTTAAACACGATGCTTATGGGTTCGATCCTCATTTGTGGGATTATATTTAAAATATCCTTTTGAGTGATTTTTTTCTTTTTTTTTTCTTCAAACAACTATTTTCTCTTTTCCCTAGCATACGTGCAATGCGCTCGTCGTATCACACGCCGCCGGCCGACTTCGGCGAGATTGTCGAACAGTTGCACAATCTCGACGCCGAGTTCGCGCCCTTCAGGGAGCTGTATGTGAGGACTCTGCGTGAAGTCAACAATCCTCAAGTAAGATTTAGATTTTTATTTGTTTTGTTTATTTTATGTAGGATCTCAAATTTAAAGAATAGGCTATTTTTACATATGGATGTAAAAATCATTGTGATGTGTTGTTATTATGGAGTCAGGAAAAGTAGTAGTAAGAAAAAAGGATTCAGCTAGAGTTGGTTAAAGAAAGAGAAACGAGTACTCTGTTGTACTAAGGTGTACCTTGCGTAAAGGTACACCTTAGTACAAGATTTAGGTGCAGTGCAGCAGTGATTAATAAAACAAAGTGTACCTTAGAAAAAAATGTATTGGGGGTGTTAATATAAAAGTAATTTCTTTGATTTTCACGATTATATAATCACTTATAAAATCTTTGAAGTCTCAAACCCACCATACCAGAGGGCAAGATACAGTTAGCTCATTCTGCAAGAATCCAGGGCAGTACGCGAGGAAATTAAGAAATCGTTGGCGGTAGTTTGATATAAT
>DWMY01000346.1:0-28419 GCA_018249775.1 Heliconius hecalesia formosus
ATATATATATATATATATATATATATATATATATATATATATATATATATATATATATATATATATATATATATATATATATATATATATATATATATATATATATATATATATATATATGTTATATATTTTTATTAATATTTTAAATTGCGAATTTTATAGCAGTTTCTTAATAGGAATGAAGTGTCTTAACACTGGGTTCCCAGGCCCCTTTACCTACTTTGCTATGTGCGGGATACAGCGTGAACCTGAAAGAAAGAAATGAAAATCACAGTTTATGTGACAGTGCTAAATCAATACTTTGATTCTTAATATAATAATCTATATCTATAATAAAATAATCTTAATTTGGAAAATATATGAGAAAAATGATATTAGTGACCTTTATTAATGTAGTAAACAAACAATAAAACAGTGATTTATAATTTTTTTGCCTGTTTGTCTGTGTATTTTATTTTTATGTATAGATGTATATTTATACATTCATAAAAATAAAATTGAAGGGTCTGTCTGTCTTTGATATCAATATAATTGTGCATATAGTTATTTACACGACCTTACTAAAACACAATTAAGCAAATTTAACAATTTTGTCTGTCTGTTGTGTGTTATATCAATTTTGTCAAACAACATACCCAATATGCTACTTCCTAAAATATTTATCTTATACAACTGTTTTATTAAATTGGCTAAATCTTTAGTTTTCAATGCTTTGTCGTTTAATATTATTATTTGTATAATGTTAAAACAACTGGAGAAAAAAACTTGTATATATAAAATAAACTGAGATTTAAGATATTAATTTACACCCTTTCAAGCAGCCACGTAGTGCTTGCAATTTATCAATGATAGATAGAGATTTGTGGAGCATTATATAGATAATTTATGCTTTAACTTTTTGCGAAATCGAAATTTATGCACAAAAAACTACGTTTACAGGTTGCGCACAATTACGGTGTACCTAGGCCGGTGTGCAGTAACAAAAAAAATCATTTAAATACAATAATCAAATTAATTCCCAAAATACTTAAATTTCGATTTATCTACAGTATAAGCAAACTTAAGTAATTAATCCATTTTTAGGGTTCTGTACCTCAAAGTGAAAAAAACGGATCTCTTATAGGATCACTATGTTGTCCGTCTGTCTATCTGTCAAGACCATTTTACTTGAGATTACGTTGATCTGGAATTAATATCAGATATTCAGCTTTACAGTTCCTTGGAGCACAGAAACTAAGATTCTAATACAATGCAATCAAAAGATATGAGCATTTATGTATCGTTTTTGCTTTACTTTATGTGAAATTCACCGCGTAATCAAACCCCGTACACTACTTCCCGTACAGTTATTAAATTTAGGATGAAGTAAGATCTTACAATATAAATAATGAATATGAAGCGGAAAGGTAAAAATGTATAAATATTTCATAGAAAAAATCATTATCTTATATCATCGCTGGGCGAATCCGACTCGCGCCTGGCCGGTTTCTTCTTAAATACACTTAACATTTGTATATTTCAAGCGGGCGTAGCCACACGGGTGCCACTAGTATTTAATAAATTACCTTTCGAATAACAAAAATGTACATTTATAATATAACTAAAGACAAGAAATCTGATTCACTGAATGCTTAGCGGAAAACTGACAAGATTGACACTTTGTAAATTGACCACCTCAAAAGTTTTTATAATTTAAATTATAAGACAATCTAACGCTAAGCTTTGAATGATTAATGTATTTTAATTTCTACACAATTTAAGGTAAATTTTAGGTAAAATGCGTTAAAATTATCAATCTTAGAAACTTTTTTTCATGTTTTAAAAAAGTTTCATGTCTTAATAACAAATAAAATAAGAACCGGCCAAGTGCGAGTCAGAATGACGCACGAAGAGTTCCTTGCCATTATCTATAATATGGGATTCCTCTTTAATATTTATTTTAGTAGGTTTATGTTTTAATAGCAGCAACATAACAGTTCCAGCAATGAGGTTTTAGAATGTAGGCGTATCTCTAGTCAAGTGAGATTAAGTGCGGCGTTTGGTTGTGCCATCAAAAATGAAATGTTGCTAAATGGGCGGAAGTGGAAAACAAAATGATTTGTTGTTCGGTGTTTTATGTATTTCAAAGACAGGCAATATGTAAAAAAATATAAAGTTATATAATGAATCATGAAGTTATATAATTGAAGAAAGAAACCCTAATAGATAAAGAATATTTTGATCTTGAGTATCAAGCGATAGTCCTCTGAAAAATGCGTAATTCGACACCTTTCAATTTTATCAAAATACGCAAACATAAATTTTCGTAAATTAGCAAAAATCGATGATTGAACAACGTTTTCGAATAACAGAGCAATATCAGTTACAGTATTGAAAGGGATTCACTTGGATATGAATTTAATACGGCCATTATGCCAAAAGTTCCAGCAAAATTGCCTCATATTAAATTTCACAAACAAAGAAATGGGCTGTTTTCCGACTTCCATCAAGAGAGGTATATCATATCTATTGTTTTTTAGCTTTAGCTTTATACTGTATCCCGCATATAGTAGGGTAGACAGAGGGAACCTAGTGTTATACTTTGTTCTCGACTTTCCGCCGAATTTTCAAGAAATTTCGAAACTCAATGCCATTGTTAGTTTTGTTACCAGAGCGAAGAAATGAAAATATTAAATAACTAGCTGTGCCAGGTGCGCGTTGCTATGCAATCAACTAAAATAAATTTGATGGTAAGGTGTTACATATATTCAATTCATTTTGAATCAGTCTATTGATTTTGTTCTAGTTTCCGAAAAAAAAAATGGTTTTACTAACTCAGAAACGTTCGTTTCGTTCGTGAGCTCATGCACGACAACTTTGCTAAGGATCGTTACATAATCAAATGCATAGTTTACTATTATAGTAAGGGACATACATATAAACATTCATTTTTATATATAAAGAAGATTCATTCTCCTGAGTGGAAATCAACCATCAACCGTTGCATTAACAATACGCTATGCCACTGCATATATATGTATATTTTTTATTCATTTTAGTATAGTTTGGGGATAATGCTTAAATTTGAGTATTGTGGGTAACGTCTATTTTTATTAGTCGTTTATTGTAGAACTTGTATATATAACTTTTAGAAGCTTTTTCTTTGAAGCTTTAATTTTTTTTACCCAAAATTAAAAAAAAAGAGAATCAGTTATACAACTGACATAACATATTGTATATTTCTTAAATACTGCGACTGTTGCCTTCACACAAGTAGATGCATTTGAAGTTTACTGTAGACATTGTGAAAGGAGAACTCTCCACACTGGGTATAACAATTATAAAACCTTCACTCTTTGTATCACTTTATTAAAACTTCAAACTTAGGGCTATCACTTATAACGCTTAACACTTCACTTAAATCACTTAGATCTAATAACACGTAAATAACTTTTGCTCAGAGCTTGTCGCGTGTATTACAACGTTAGGAAGACTGTATTTAATTTTGCTTTTATGGTGTTTTCTCAATTTCATAATTTACAATAAACAGTTTCAGTAGATTATAAATTAAGTATATTAACAATATTTAATTTTAAATAACATCCCTACCATTAGTTACAGTTTTTCATTTAGATTATAAAAATCTCATAACAATATTATATAGCAACTTCCTATAATAACTCAATCACTATTAAAATATTTAATTGGACTCAAATTACTAATTCACAATAACAATATTTATTACAACTCCTACATATATATATTAACAAAAGAATTTCTTTTACAATTTTTATGTTCTCTCGTAACAATATCACAACAACTTCTTTTTATTACAATTTTATTTCGTTTCCTTCTGATTAATCATATTAACATCTATTTTACTAGAAACTCATATTTAATACTACCACTAACAATTGCAACTTCTGCTCATACAATATACTGCATATCGAGCACCTTCGATATTCCGTTGCACATGTATGCTAAGTTGTAAACTTTATAAATCAATTTGTAGGTACCGTCAAGTTGGCAGTTTGAACCTGGTTCTATCGTTGGTGCAACTTACTTGGTACTTGTTGCTTTAGTCTGTAGCATTGTTCTCTTAGTTTAATTATATTCGAAAGATTTTCATTATTCAGTTCTTAATTCAGGATAAGATTATTATAAGAACGTATTTTGTGTTTTGAGTGATGTTAATAAGATACTATCCTATACCTTATTCATTATGGCATGAGACAAAATGTAAACAAAGAAATTCTATTTCTCAAACTTTTATGTATTTTTATTTAATTTATTTAACGTGCGGTTTTCTATACATAGCTGCTTATATTATCTTATGAAAACCTGACTTGCATGGTACAAAAGATTGCAAATAATCTATATAAAAAAAGTACGAAAATTTACAAGTTACAAGTTTTATTAAAAGGTCCTTAACTATGATGATAATAAAACTAAATATATGTATTATTTTTTTTTATTACAATTTCGAGGATTCTGTGGAACTATAATCAACATTAATGACGAATCGGTCCACCTCATTATTTATTATATGATCAATTTTTTGCATCTTTTGCTCTTCTTTTCTTTTACATGGTCAATGTACCTTTGCTAAGCTTATACTGTTTTTAATTTTTATCTCATTGGCTAGTTACAATTTAATTTCATTTTATTATGCATAAAAATATATGCTTCCACTTGGGTCCATATTAATTCTATGAGATTTAATCTACAGTGGTAAGGAATCCTAACCACTGTTCCCTTTTTTGGGCCATTTCATCAACGATATATGTATGTTTGGTAAATGTCTTTTTTTTTTGTTTTATTTTTAAAAGTAATTAAGCTTTTACTTCAGTTTCGTTGAAGGATATGTTTTTCTCTTTCAGCCTGTAATACATTTTTTTTATTTGAAGATGCAGGATTTGTTTGTATTCTTCTCAAACAATGCACCATGCATTTTCCATAAATAATAACAGAATGAGGATATAATTTTAAGAGAATTTGGTCGAACCATTTCTCAAAATTATAGGAATCCATTTCAGAATAATAGTATAAAACAATACAAAATATAATAAAAATAAAATAACCAGAAAACAACTTTAAATTTAATAAAACAAGAAACTTAACAATGACAACAAAAGTACTTAACAACTAAATTACAAATATTTTATGAAAATATCTTGAAACAGTACTCTCGTATCAACAGGTTGACTGATAGTGAAAATGGTAGATGTAATCTGGCGGATGACAATATATTTTAATACAAAATGTTCGCGTGTCGTAATGTAACAAAAATTTATGAAAATAAATTACATAATGTAAACAGTATGTGATTTATTTTCATGGTATTAAAATGTGCCCAAGTTTGAGAACAAGTTGGCTTATGAGTGTTTTTACTCGTCACAAGTTTAAAAAATATTATTGAAAATGAAGAAAATACTTTGTGTCTATGGTACCGTAAAAGGTGGTGAATACAAACATTTTTAAATTGCACACAGCAGGGTAGGCCGAGGGAACCTAGTGTAAGACACTCCGTTCCCCACTTTCTGTCGAATTCTGGAAGCATTGCCTGTTAAGTGGCAGAACTTAACGCCGCGCTTTGCTTCGACACCAGAGCGAAGAAATGGAAATATAAATTTAAGTTAATATTTCATCTCCTCGAGTGGGGATCGAACCCACAACCAGTCGGTTTTTTACAGTCACGCTTTGTGCCGCTGCGCCTCGACTGGCCTCTATGTTAAAAAAATGCTTCTAGCTTTCAATATAAAAACAATCTTTATTTTTATACTTGTATTCGTTTCTTTTTACTTACAACTTTTCGTATTAGTTTCTTTCAACTTAATTACTTCTTTTTACTTAATATACAATTTTATAAAATTTTAAAATATAATTGTAAAAATTATTTCATCGATATCCACAAATTTAAATCGTGATAATATAAATTAATATTTTATTATGCCGTGTGATCCCGGCCTAGAATAGGATCATCCTGGTACTGGTGGTGTCGTAAGAGGCGACTAAAGTACGTGTGGTAGAGTCACGTCGCCAGCAATGGTAACACGAATGGGCAGACTCCACCGGACCATTACCACCCCCGGCATTTAAAACCGGCGTGAAGTAGTGGCTTTATGCCACTGCGTTTCGCATCAGGTAATGCCGAACTCCGGCGCCCAACCCACCTTACAGGCAGGCAACGCACCTGTAGCTCCTCTGGTGTTGCTCGGGGTCATGGGCGGCGGTGATCACTTACCATCAGGTGACCCGCACGCTCGTTTGCCTTGTCTTCTCCATAAAAAAAAAAAACTTATAAATTGGTCCTTATAAATTGGTACTTACAAAACACAAAATAATAAAAGTATTTTTTTGTCACTGAACACAACATTTATAATACAAAAAAAAAAAAACTTTTCTATAGTACAAATTAATGCAATACAACCGACGACGTTAAAACGTGATATACGTTTTGAATTTTTCTTACCTTTCCGTAACTGTATTTCGGAATTTACTAACGAAAATAATTCGATATTAAAATGTAAAAACATTTTTGTGAATGCTGTAAAAACGATGACGTGTTAACCTTTTATCTCATACCTTCGTGAATAGGGTATAATTTCTTATTTCTATTTAAGTCACTAATTAGTAATTAATTATTAACTACACCAGTAATTCATTAAATATAATCATTGTTTTAAAAGACTTCATTAAATTTTATAATCCTTAAAATATCATGTTACATGAAACATGTTAGTTTTCCAGGTTATATTATTGTTATATTCTTTATCTATACTATCTATACAAATATAATAAAGTGAAAGAGTTTGTTTGTTTGTTTTAGACCTAAGATCTCTGGATCTACTGGTACTGGCTAGTCCAGTGGGGGGCGCCCTTGCTGCCGATGACGTCCTATCATACAGCCACGTAGTGTTCATGATTGAATGTATCAATCTGTTGGCAAATGCAGCATAATAAAAGTATTATAGGTGGTAAGCGGCCGAAGCCGCAAATGGGCCGCTAGTACAAAACCGGCTTTGAATTCTTGAGAATTCAGCAGAAAATCTAGAATGGAAGTATCTTAATGGCAGCGGAATATCTTAATACTAGGATCCCAGGTTCCCTCTGACTACCCTGCTTGGGGCGGGATACAGCGTGAAGCTAGCGAACTTTTAATTACATCACTGGCCATCGTGGCTCAATGGAAAAGCGTCTGATACGAAAAAAAATTTATGCAGGCTATGTAGGACATTTCTCATGTTACCCAAAAAATTTACAGTAACACAAAAAATCTGAATGAAGGTCCAAATGTTAATAGGTTTCGAAATGAAAGATAAAAAGTTTGGTAGCGCCAGACAAATGCTTTACATTTAGTAACCATTCATTTGCTGTTCCAGATTTAATACAATACTGTGAAAGTAGAACAGTGTGGAGTACGCATTACAATAGTTTTATAGATTTAGCTTATTTTTTATTTTCGAGTGCTTAATTAACTTTTTATCTTTGAATTACGCACACAAAAATTGTACAAAAAAACAGAGTCCATTATGCATTACATGTGCATGGGTACCTATATCTCAAAAACGAAAATAAAAGAAAATCTTAAAATGTATATTGTACATGTTTCTTCCTTAGTACTTACTATTCTTTATTAATTTTTCATAAATTAAACTGATTTTTTTTTATTTGTACTTGTTCCCTAATTAGCTTCACGCTGTTTTTTTTTTTGAAATAAAACACCACGGACATGTGTCGTCTGTGCCCTTGTCTGCTCTTTTTATTATTACTTAACGTGATTTTGATTTTTTAATTTAAAGATATAAATTTACTCAGTTCAACGATAAACAATAAAAGTAGAAGTAGAAATTAGTGTTCTTGTCATATCCGGGTATTGGTGGACTGATGATGTCCAATTTTGTCATGTCTGTGATTTCCTTAGTCTTGTCTGTGATTTTTTCGTCTTAACTAGAGAGACAGCTCTAGACTGATGGGCGTCACGAGGTTTGGCCGATATATTGTAGTTGGAAGAGGTTCAGCCTATCTATGTATGGTAATTGGTTGATGTCCCCGATCAGCGTGAATTTGTCGGCTCCGGTGAGTTTTGCCGTCATTACGATCGCCCCAAAATGGTTCAACAAGGCCTCGTCCACTATCAATCTCTTAGGCCTGTTTTTGATTCCATTTACTAGGATTGAGGCATTCTCGTTCTCACTTTGCTGCGTGCTTCTCTCTCGCGTTGGGAGTTGATTTTACTTCTGAGGTCCTCAGCTGCCTCGGTGGTGGTGGTCGTGATTAGGTCACTGTCGGGGTTGAAGGATTTAGTGACCCAGGTAGATTTCCCGCAGCCTGGGACTCCGTTGACCCATTCTATCTCTGGTGTCCTTGGTTGTTTGGTGAGGTTTGTTGGGCTGTTGGTTGGCTGAATGGTTTTTGCCATGTCCAAGATCTTTTGTTCCAACGAGACCTCTGTACACCGGACTAGTACTAAGATTGGGTCGTCGGGTGATGTTTTGTACCTGGGTTTGTTGTCATCTTCGTGTAGTTTGTGTCAGGTGTCTTTTTCTACGAAGCCATGTTTCCCGCTGTAGGCCGTTCTGTGGGGGAGTTTTGGTGGTTCTCCTCTCAGATATGTTGAAGTTAGGTTGTTGTAGATGGCGGCCTTTTCTGCCTCGAGTAAAACCTTGAGTAAGCCTTCGTTTTGGAGTTCGAAGGTCTTACGGATCTTTTCACAGATCTCAAGGTTCATTTTAATGCTTTCGCGTAAGATGGTGATTCGAGGAATGCGTTCTCCATGTGCTGCTTTGCTTCGTTTGCTGGATGCAGATCGGGTGTTGCGACCTGTCCTTTGTCAGCTCATGTGGTTTTACCCTTTCTGATAAGACGTTCCTTCGGTTTTAATAGGCTGATTACTGCTTGGGACATTTTCGTTTTGATGGATTTGGTTGATGTTTCTTTCTCCTTCAATTCATCTTCCTTGGCTATTCTCTCTTGGAGTTGTCTTGCTCCGCTTTCATTTGTTTTCGTGTCAGGTCTTTTCACTCCTTTCTTTCTATCTTTTAGGAAGGCCAGGTCTTGTCCCTTGTTCTCGTATACGACTACTCTGTGGTTTTTAGAGGCATTTACGCATCCCAGAAAATCTTCGACGGTTGCTCTGTCGAATCCGGTTTTCATGACGTCATCGCTCAGGGTTCTTGGACTAGTGTTGTTTGTTCCTTCTGCTAACTGTGTGCTCAGATGGTCGAGCACTCTGCAAGCTTTGGTGAAGGGGGATTCGTCGCCAGTGCCGTCGAATAGTGCGATGGTTTTGTTCTTTGTTCGCACTATTCGGAATTCGCAGTTCGCCAACGATAACGAAGGCATGCTATCGTAGACCGTTTTTCTCATCGTGGCCCTGTTGGTAATGCCTTTGGTGAGGGCAGCTAGACCGGGTGAGATGTAGACTCACTTGTTCGGACCCACGATACAGAAGCAGAAGCCCAGTATCTCTTCGTCATCATCCATAAAAAAGGCTACGGGTCGAAGTGATAGCCCTGGGATACCCGGGTGTCCGTTGCGCAGAAAACGTTGAGCGTGTGCTTCTGGGGTTGTTGTTTGTGTAGAGCCAGTTTCGGTAATGAACGCAGTAAGGCGTTTTCTTTCTCCGAGTAACCTTCTTGGGATTTTACTACCATTTCTATGCATCGCAATGCTCAAAATGTCTAAGGAGTACTCTAGAAAAATAGGCCTTCTTAGGTTGTCCGCCATTATAGTTGCTATGCTTTTTCTCTCTAGTTTGTTGTTGATAAGAGTTTCTAGGCCAAGGCGGGCTGAGGAAAGCCTTGGGCAGTCTAGTATTATGTGCCACACGGTTTCCTCGATGTTGGGGTCGCATTCACATTCCGGGGTATCTTTGAGTTAGAATTTGTGGAGATAACTGGCTATGCCTCCGTGTCCTGTCAAGATTTGCACGTGGATTGGGTCCCATTTTGCCTTTCTTGTTATTTGGAAGGCAGTTTCGCCCTCGGGAAGGAATTACCTGGTGGTATTTCCAGTGCTAGAGGTAGTGTATCTGTCCTGCCATCTTTTAACAGATTATTCTCGGATCTTGGTCTTGACTTAGGCTACTGGTGTTCTTAAGTAGTCGTGTGGGCGGTCCAGCATTGCGGCTTCTTTGGCAAGGTCGTCTGCCCTCTCGTTGCCGGCTGTTCCAATATGAGCTCGGAGCCAAACCAACTCAATTTGCCTTCCTTGTTCCCTCACACATTGTATATTTTGCTGTATAGCTCTTGCTAGGGGGTGGGTGGTCTTCGGCTTTCCCAGCACGTGTAGTGATGATCTTGAGTCACTGTAGATGGTAGCCAGGGGAACTCTGGTTTGCATGACCTCCTGAATATGGTTTCACGCTGTTTCCCGCATACAGCAGGGTAGGCAGATGGAACCTAGTGCTAAGACACTCCGTTTCCCATTTCCGCCGAATTCTGGAGGTTCATAGTAGAATTTGACGCCGGGCTTCGTTTTGGAACCACCAGACCAGAATGAAAAAAATAAAAAAAATAATATTTCATTTCGAGGCCAGTCGTAGCACAGAGTTACAAATGACTGTAATGGCGACTGGTTGTGGGTCGATCCTCACTCGAAGTAATGAAAAAAATATGATTAGAAATGTATGATTTTCTGAATTACACGGTTAAATAGCAGATAAAAGAATTAATTGATTTATTACTGACTTTAATAATTTGATGAGATTTTTGCAAGTAATTTTATAATCATTTTTTTAGTAAATTTATGAACTGTGTATAAAAAATGTATAAATCTAAAAAATAAATTTTGAAATAAACAGTTGAACGCTTTTTTCCGCATAGTAGGCGGAGGGAATCAACCGTAAGACACCTATCCTAGATTAAGATTAGAAACTTCAATCCTAATATGAAATATGAACTTAGGCATTTCTTTAAGTTTTTAGTCTATACTGGCCACTGGTCATCAACTTTCAGTTAATAATAGATTGCTAAAGTCTTTGTCGGTTGGACCTGGCTGTGTTATTACGTCTACGGGCAGGTCGATACAGCTATGTATATCGATTTCATGAAACTACTCTGTTATTAAAGATATCCACATTGTTTAAACATGATACGGTCTCTATTACTCAAATTTAATTTGCAAATACTGTATAATTTAGTTTCTTCCCGTTCCTTTGGAAATTTACGAAAATTATCTCATGGTCATTTAGCTTCCTATTTCAAATAGTTTCCGTTGTGCGTTGTATGTTACTTGTTCAGTTAGTAACGGAAGACATTATATACATGCCTATATCATATAAATTAAGTAATTATAAGAATACGGTAAACAAATTCTCCAATAAATATTATAATACTAGCGGCCCACTCGCGGTTTCACCCGCATACCACTTATAATTATTTTATTATGCTGCATTTGCCATAAAATAATTAATAATTATTATAGAATCAATAAAATTTATACATACAATTATTGGCGGCAAGCGCGCCCCCCGCAGGGTTCGTGCCTACGCTTGCGAAATTATTTTACATTTACATTTTTTTAATAAGTATACCTTAATTACATGCACAAAAACCAAAGTATATCTTCATAATATTTCCTTGATGATGGAATTACATTCACCCAGAAGTTTCCATACCTTTATCAAATAAAAAACGTTAAAATATAATATTGCAATTTTCAATATTTTTTTGTCACAGATTGCCCTTTGTAGCTTATTTATAAGAGATAGATATACGGTATCGTAGACTTCTTTTAGAACTAATGAAATAAAACATTTCTTTCATACGCTTAAAGCAATTCAATGGCGTTCATTATTATTGTTATTTCGTATTTTTAACATTTAAAGTGTTATTCCACTCTTAGGAATTTCTAAATAAGAATTGTTATTTCGTTTTATTATTGTATTATTTAAGACTAACTATGACTTACACCATAATGTTATATAGCCTATAGCACTGAAGAACGTGGCTTTCATACAAAATCGAAAATAAATAAATCGAATCAGTAGAACCAGAGATCTTACCGTTTAAACAAACAAACAAACTCTTCCGTTTTATTATATTAATCTAGATTATGTAATTATTTGTAGTATTAGTAGTAGACAAGTAGTTGTAAGAATGATAACCCTCCGTCATGTACGCAGAAGTTTGCGACGGTAGACGAACCAAAAGATGTGTTCCATATCTCTGGTTACCCTGGTGTACCCTGGGTAAAAGAAGTGACAAGCCGAGAATTATCGTATTAAATCATCTTTACCTACTATAAATTAGATTGAAATATTTCCTTTCCAGGAAGACCAGAGTAAGATAAACAAACTTCAAAATACAAAATTGTAATCTTTTATATTACCTTAGAAGTCGTTATAACTTCTAAGAACGTGCGCTTTATAAAAGCATGTTTGTGTATGTATATCCATAAATTTCTCAGAAAGCAATAGTAATACCGATATGATTGTTTATTGAGATTTAATTGAGGCATATCCTAACTTAGATAACAGTCCAAATTATATCAAAATCAGTTTAGTAGTTTTTGGAACAAAAGTAATCTCGGGAAAAGGGGCATGCACAATATATTTATAGTTAAGCAAAGGTTTATAGGAAAAGGACTTCAAACATTTCTTTATCAGATTCCAAGCGTGACACTCCTCGGGGACACGTGTTGATTTTCAAACGTAAACTTTTATAGGATATGTGTATGTACATATAAACTATAGCAAGCAATGTTTCATAGATTCTACATAAGAAAATAATATAATAATGAAAGTTCATATTCTTAAAAAACAAGAAATTGTGAAAAGAATGTAGTCCCACGATACATTGTCAGCTTATGTACTGAAAGTACATAAGCTGACAATGTACCGAAGTAACTCTTTATGTTCATACATTGATATTTTTCTTCAAGGCAAAACAGTTATATTATTTTTTATTTTTGATATGATAACATCTTATAAATCGTTTACAAAAAGCATTACTCATTGTCACGTTCTGCCTGAGCTGAGCGTGCAAGAGAGCGCGCGGACCAAGAGATAGAGAGATAGGACCGGCCAAGTGTTTAACTTGTGACGCATGTATCCATTCATTGTTATTTGTTATTAAAGAGCACGTTGATACTTGTAATTTACATAGAATTATTCTGATTGAACGATTGCAAATAAACGTTAATTTGTCGAAAAAAATATAAAAAAAAATAAAAAAAAAATTCAATTGTTTCCTTCTTTGAGTTATACAAAATAATAATAGTTTAGTGATAGTAATTCAATTTAAGTCATAAAAGTTAATTACTCAAAAGTTGTGAGGTCATCGTGATGCAGTAGAATCTCCTCAGACTCATCAGTCATAATAAATATTGTTGTTCACGTTTCACGACACGTTCACGACAGCACCGTCCACTATTGCACTGCCCACAGCAACAACAATACCGTCAACATCAGCGCCATATAGATGGAGCTGGTGTTGGCGGTTTTGTTGTTGCTGTTGTAGAACAACACCCACTCTCACCCAAATCACCCAAGCACAACACGCAAATCAAGTTATTACAACAACATCAAACGAGGCAGCAGTCAATAAAACAACCACACACAAAATGTGGGCTCTGCCGAACGTTCAAGAGAGGGCTCCAGCCAAGCCCACCTACAGCCCCTACAGCCCCTGCCCATTGTAACCTTCCACAGATAATAAAGGAAAGTGCGGCGACTGGGGCAGCAGGAAAGGAAAAACAAGAAGCGTAGCCCCTCTTCATAGACAGCCCCAAGGAACGTTTGAGCAAAAGTTTTTCTCGTTGAGTTCTGGAACCCAACACGCAATTTTTAATTCAGCTGTAAAATGAACGGAAGCTTGACACTAGATTTTCTCTAATGTATATCAGAAAAAGCCTAGTAAAATAAAAAACCTAGCAAAAATAAAAAATATATATATTCATTTATATATAAATTGGTTTATCTATACGTGCGTGGAACATACACGTGCTTTATTTGTGAAGTTGAACACTTAATAGTTTGTATGGCTAAAGTAACGATGGAGTGAGAAACTTTTAACAATACTCAATTCACTCTACGATTGAAATCCTTCCATTGAAACAATAAATACAAGAACTACAAACTTTATTTTTCACTGCAAGAATTTTGCTTGGTGTTTTATATTTTTTTTAATATATATCATTTAAATAGATATATTTTCACTTTTTGAAATACGTCAGGAGATGCAATCGAGTTCCGAATTTTTGAAGCATTATGTATCGGATGGCGGAATTCAACGCCGCGCTTTACCTCATAACCATAGCAAGGAAATGAAAATGTTAAATAATTTATTCCCCCAAGTGGGAATCGAATCCACAACCGTGGCGTTTTTAATCTCACATTTGTGCCCCTGTGCCACGACGTCCTCCTTACATATTTAGCTTTCCATAAGAAAAGTGTGATTACGTCATTGTTTCACGAAATGATCTATGTGTATTACTTTTTATAGCAAAATGGTATTGCCATGAATCATGGTTACCACGTCAGTGTTATTATTCAATTTGTATTTTAAAAGTTGGGCCCAAGGAGTCAGGCTGTCCACGATGTGTAAGCGTAAATTCATTATTCTTCTGACATAATTACATATTGCAGAAGAAGAAGGAAATAAACAAACAGAATTACTGTCGATATGGGAAGTCGGTTTAGCTGGTTGAACCCACAAAGAAGTAACACAGCTGGTACTACCGAAGATGTCATAGGAAGAATGAGGTGTCTAGGTAGTCTGGGCACGTCGTGAAAATGAGTAAATTATAATAGCTTTTTCTACGAAAGTTTCGACGGTAGCCTCTACAACGACACATGTCTATATAAATGCTATTAAAGATTATAACATTAAGGTAGTAGAGGCGGCGTGTAATTTGATAAACTTAGTGGATTAACTTGGCTTTTATGTTAGTTTCCTTGTATTTTGTGTTTAAATCCACCTTTTATGAAATGCGACGTAAAAATATTCTTATTTATACTACATTAAAATGAGGTTTTAAGTCTATAGTGGCGCAATAAGATTAACTCTTAATATAGTAGTCGTGGGTTTAACTACACTCGGGGTATTATTATTCTTAAATTTAACATACCAAGGTAGAGAAAACGCAACATCCAGTTTCGCCACTCAATATTAAATGTTTTGAAGAAGAATGTGGGAAATAGAGTTTCTTGGCATTAGGCTCACTCTGCTTACTTTTTTAGTAAACATATATTGATTTTTGATTTCACCCCGTCGAAAGATATATGTAAGTTCGGCGAGACCGAGAATTTGCAGACGTTAGCAGATGGAACAGGTATTTTGGCTTAAGGCTACGTTCAGATGACAAGCGTTCAACGCGCGTTTCGATAACGCGCGTTCACAACTACATACTTTTTGTTCAGGCCGTACACATGCTAACGCGCGTTTTAATAAAGCGCGCGTTGACGCTGCGCTAGCGCTTGACTGTTGTAAGCGCGCGTCAACGCGCGCTTTGAGATCATTGATTTTCTATGTTTCCGTTCAGTTGAGCGCGCGCTTTCGACGCGGATATACGCATTTTAAGGGATCAGTTCGTTCAGAAATCGTGTGGAAATTGGGTGGACCCAATATCTCCGTCTTCTGTCACGTCGGTTCAGCCTTCGGTATAAAATCACCGCTAAAACTGTTTCTACGTCCATCTCCTTCAAATGTAGAACTCTACTGAAATCTATGGCGGCCGCGACAACGCGCGTTCAACGCCTGACAAGCGCGTGTCATGTGAACACTATATAAAAATTTAGCGCACGTTCAGCGCGCGTTGAACGCTTGTCATCTGAACGTAGCCTAAATGTCAATACTAGCAAATCACAAGCCATGTTATTGGTAGCACTAAACAAATTAAAAATTTTAATTAGAATTTCCTCCCTAGATAGAGATGTATTAAGAATCTTGGCGATATTCAAGACAACTCATTATAATAGTTAGTACACAGTAGATAGATTTTGATTGACTAATGTAAAGAAAAAATCTATGCATTAGACCAACCAAAATCTATCATCCATTAACGTAAATTATTAGCGTCGTCAATTTGGATGGCTTCCCTATCCGGTATCATAACACCATTACTTAAACTTCTGCGTTCTTATCCTCTTCCATTCAATCCTCTATAGCCTTCTGTTACCACAAAAAATCCACTTTGAAGCTACGTATACCTCAGTACATTTATAGTGCGAAACAAAAATATTTATCTGTACAGTATATCAGAACCGTCCAAGTGCGAAATGGCTAGGATCATAGAAACGGTTGTTGGTTGACACCGAGCTATTTATTTACTTTAACATTTTATGAGACGTGATGCTTATTATTTATTATTTGAAAAAGCAAGGAAATAGGAACGAGAATGTGGACAACAAGGTAAATAAATAGTGTAGTGATTAGTGATTATATTTAAGTATACAATATATTTCTATTTGAAGGTACGACCGAGTGAAATAAGTGTCTAGATACTCCGTTCTCCAATTTCCGCTAAAAATTGGACACTGCGTGTTTGCGTAACTCAACGCTACGCGTTTTTTACTACAGCGGGGGAATGAACGACCCGAGTAGACCAATCATGAATCAGAGTGCGTTATTTTTAAATTAACGGTGTACAAAAGTCTCACGTAATGTTATAGGCTATATAACATAACGGTTTTCGTCTTAGTTAGCCTTAAATATGACGATAATTAGGAACGCCATCGACTTGCTTTAAGCGCGTGCGCTGCAAAAATAGTCCATTATATGTCAGTACATTATATGACAAGAATATTCAATTTTATTAATTCTAAATAACAGTCAGACAGACAGACAGACGGAGACGCAATATATTTATCATTCATCAATCAAGTGTTAATAAGGCATATTATGATAAAAAATAAAAGAAAATAATAAGATGATTTTCATCGATTTTTATTTCACGCGTATATTGAAACTTATGAGCGAAAGTTACTTCATCATTAATGAAATTTAATGAAGATAATGTTCGGCTTTTATAGCATATTACTTGGACGTATATTTTTCGAGAAAATGTAAAATTAAAATAATTCAACGCTCTGTTTACGGCCGCAAACTTGCGCGGGGGCTTGCCGCCGATGACGTCCTATCATATAGCCACGCAGTATTCATGATTAAATATATCAATCTGTTGGCAAATACAGCATAATAAAATTATTGTGAGATACTTTGCGGGCCAAGCCGCGTGTGGGCCGCTAGTTCACACTAATATAATAAAGTGTAAGAGTTTCTTTGTCGATTTGTTAAGACCTCTGGATCTATTGGTCCGATTTACTTATTTTTGGTTTTTTATGAAAGCTACATTCTACAGGAGTGCTATAGGCTATATAACATTATGGTGTAAGTCTGTCTTAATTAGCATTCAATAACTAAATAACAATAACAATGAAAGCTATCGAATAGCTTTAAGCGCGTGCTTTGCAAAAATACTAAAATATATGTTAGTACAAAAGTAAATCGGACCAGTAGATCCAGAGATCTTAGCGTTTAAACAAACAAACAAAAAGTTCAGTAACTTTGTATTATTAATATTCCTTTATTCTTTTCCATGAATTTTATAGTCATTTACAATTAGTAAGTATCGTTGCAATACTTACTAATTGTAAATGAGATAGCATTCCACAGAAGAAGTTTATTGTTTTTAGTTTCACGCTATTCCGTTTATAGCGGGAACCTAGTCTTAAGACACTCCACGCCATATTTTCGATCTATCTTTGGAGAAATTGCCTTGTCTTCTTACCGGAGCGTGGAAATAAAAATAATACCTTCGAATGGGGATTGAAAATTCAACCGTCGCGTTTATATTCAGAGATAGCCTCCGCAGTCTTATATATATTATTTATTATTAGGCCCGAACAGGACGACGAGCTAGAGAGATATCTAGTATAAGGTGAGCAGTCATATATGTATATAAGTAAACACGCACAGACAAGGCGTAGACGAAACTGCTGGATTTAGAATCCTAGTATCCTCATTAAGCCTTAGCGTTTTAAGGGAAATATTCTCGAGATTCCTACGGTTACAGGAAAAAATAGTTCAAAAGTAGATTTTCTATTTTACACCAAAAGTCTACGCAAACAAACTTGCGGGCGGCGATTAGTATTAAATATGTTAGCCAATTCGTGTAAAATAGGGTAGATGTAAGTAAAAAAGGCTATAAAAGCAATGGAATTGTATTAATCGCGGGCAGTTGTTTATAGGCAACAGCCCTTATTGTAAGGAAACGTGTATCGTGTTAAGTATTATTATTGGGTGATACATATCACTCTCGTTTCCTAATAATTGAAAAACATATAGACGATATTTGTTTTTATCTTGTTTTTGAATCGTTAACCGCTACCGATTTCTAACAGTACGATATAGGTTACATACGAGTACGTCACAACATAAACCATTGTTCCGACTATACTTTAATTATAAGGCAGCCATATAATTTGTTGACATTGCGCCCTCGTTGGGTTATTTGCGTCATACCTTTTGTTGGTAAATAAAATAATGACTGATTGTAGATATAAATATATAGATAAGTGCTATTATAATGTGCTTTTGATTGCCGAATATATCTGAGGGGTTTTAAGAGAAAGTGTTTAGAATTGTATAACTTTATACTCTACTAAGAATTGTGAGATGGCTGGATGAACCACATTTGTAGCTTTAAACGTGAAGTTTAAAAAATGTATTTATTAATTATTTTTTTGCCTTCACCTTTTATCCCACATACAGCTGGGTAGAGAGAGGGAATCCAGCGTTAAGTTAATTCTGCCCTTACATACCGCCCAATTAGCGTTTTGCATGAGAAATTAAGTGTTGAATGGTGGAACTCAACGCAGCGCTTTGTTTTCTTACCAGAGCGAAAAAAATCTCTCTCCAATGGGAATCAAAGCTACAACCGGCGCGTTCACAGTCCGACCCTGTGCCTCACAGTTCATTCAAAATTAAACACTAAGCAAAATCACTAGCTTTTTAGTCCATCCATATATACAATCTTTTGGAAGCATTGCATGTAGAGGTAGAACTCAACGCTACGCTTTGCCTCGTTACCAGAACGAAGAAATGAAAATATTAGATATTTAATTTCATTGAGTAGAAATCGAGTCCAAAAACTGTCGCGTTTACAGTGGCACGTTAGTACTTCACCACACACTTGCACCACGACTGACCTCGTTTTTGAAAATTAATAACTCAAAAATCATTACAATTACTTTTAAATCAAATTAATCAAAAATGTCAGTAGTGTTCGTACTACAGGATCCCAGGACCAGTGGTGTGGAAATAGTTCTGCTGGGAAGAACTGACAAGAATTCAACATAAGATACAACAATCGGATCTATAAATTTTAAATGCCTAATGTAACTAACTCATTAACCACCGAGCCACTCATAAAGCTTTTCGGTGATAAAATGATTTAAATGTCCTAAATTGTTCTTTTTTTAAGCAATAAAAATGTATATTTTATCATTTTGACAGTAATTTCGTAGATATTCCTTACGTTAGAGGGCCGTTATGATAGTGTCTCAAGTTGTAAAAAAAGAGTGAAATGACATTTATAACAGTGTTAAGTTTACGATCGTATAACATTCATTTTTTGTAGCTGTATCCCGCTTGTAGTATGTTGTCACGCTGTATTCCGCTTATAGCAATGTAGATGGGGGGGCCCTGGTGTTAAAACACTCCGGTCCAAATGTTTATTATATACTATGTTCTGATGACTAGCAATCAAAACTCGCATTTGACTAAACACAACTATTTAGCTTATATAAATTAACCAAAATCAAAATTAATCGTATAATAAGAGTGTAATTGCCAGTCGTGGCGCAGAGGTACAAGTTTGCGACGGTAAACGCGACTGGTAGTGAGTTTGATTTCCACTCGGTGAAACATTTTCTAGCTCTGATGATCCGAATGAGAACGGAGTGTCTTAGCACTAGGTTCTTAGGTTACCTGTGTCTATGCTGCTATATGTGCGGGATACAGCGTGAAGCAAAAAAAAGCATAGTTGCAAAATAGTCCTCTGCCCACCTTGGGTATGCGTTATAGCCTGTAGCCCAATAATGCATATAAATATTAGTGTTGGTATTTGCAATCTATTCAACAGGCATTTTTACAACAATACAACACTCAATGAACAGGCCAAACGACACATCAGATATTTTTTACACACTATTATTACATAAATATCAAAGAGGCCCATATCAAATTCAATTCAAAAATATATAAAACAAAATAGCAATCTTGTTTTATGTTTCTCACAGCTTACATTTTTTGGCTCTACACTTTTTCTTGCAGAGCACGTCAGGCAGGGGGAACACAGGGAGGAATGGAGGAGGGGGTAGTATTGAGACACTTCGTTCCCCTTGCACCACCCAGATATATTGAGTGTTGGGTGACCAAACTCAACATCGCGCTTTGCCTTATTACCAAAGTGAGAAAATGTATTAAATTCATAAGAAAATACTTAACCTAACCGTACCTCCAATCGTCGCCTCTACAATTGGACATAAATTCGCTGCGATTCGACGGTCTCAAGTTATCTCTCCACCCATCTAGCTTCCATACAATTTCAATTTAAGTAATTATTATATTACTATGCTTAGGCGCCCAGGGTGTAGTAGACATTATCTAAAGCACAAATAAATTAATTTTGAGATCAATTACCACACAGCCATAAAATGGAAAATATACATAATTTCTAAAATAGAAGACGCTTATACCTTAAGCCGAGGTCGTATCCTATAACAGCTGGGTCGTTAGCGCGCCGACGACGATTGGTATCAATTATTACCCGCCAGCTCCGAGCACCCGTCATTTCGGTGATAATAATGATGATAATGTGCGAAAATGTATTATATTATGATATAAACAGAACTGTCGGCATCTATATATTGTATAGCTGTCGCACTTTTTTTGCGGGAACTTAAAATTTAAAATTTAGTTTTTTCCCATTGCTGAGGAATTTCGAGAAATCCTTTTCTTAATCTTTGTCTGCATTTTCTAAAGTACATATAGGTATATACATCAAATTTTAATGTTTTAGCGGGATTTTTAAACATTTTAATTAAGAAAGAGGGATTCTGTCGCCAAAAGCTGGAGGTAAAGATTTAAATAATTAGTTTATTATTTATCTATTTATTAGAATTTTAAATAAAGCTTTCAATGGTGATAGATATTCATATAAAATATTTTTTAATATAAAAGCTTCCACTATACATAAACGTTATTACTTAGGTTTACCATATGTAAGGCAGTTAAGTCTTTAGAATAAATATACCTCGTAACTTTTAAAACTTCGTAGGATATGCGGAGTCAGCTTAGCTGATCGAATCCGCAATGAAGAGGTACACAGAATGACAGGTACTAGCGAGGATGTCACGGTGAGAATGAAGAAAAACGTGCTCAGCTGGTTTGGGCACGTCGAACGAATGAGTGATGAAAGAATGGCAAAAAAGATCTATGATGGAAAAGTGAGTGGTAAGAGAGGTAGGGGGAGACCTCGGCTGACCTTCGAAAACAAAGTATCAAAGATACTGGAGGACGGTCACGTAAAAAGCATGAGGACCCCCGGAGGGCATGTATGAAGAGGTTGATGACAGTGGACGAGGCGAAAGAGGTATGTAGAGACTGTAGCGTTTGGCGCTCCGTTCTACCCCGCTAGGGATAAAGCGTGAAGCTAAGTTAAGTTAAGTTAACTTTTAAAACTTGCCATTATTAGTAACTTATTAAAATCTTAAATATGAAAGTGATAATGAAAGATTTTTTACAGTACGTGGTAATAGTGATAGAGAGAGTAACGGGTCACTTTGTTACCCGCTTATCACTTTTATATGTAGTACATGTTTAAAAAGTTGATCTTGACCTATCGCCGTATAATTTATTTCTTAAGGAAGGTTTTGGAAACGATTTATTTTAATATTTTCGCTCGGAAAACGGAAATTGAATGTTCGGGAAACGAAATTAGATGTTCATGTAATTACTTCAAATTAATTTATTAATTTTATACAATTTATCAGTCAATCCTTTTTTGATTTCTTATATTACTATATTGAGGCCGTCGTGGTCCAGGGACAGAAGAGTGTGACTGTAACGCGACTGTAGTGGGTTCGATCCCCACTCGAGGGAATTAAATATCTATTTAAATTTATATTTCCATTTCTTCGCTCTGGTGTCAATTCAAAGCTTGGCATTGAGAACTGCCACTCAACAAGCACTGCCTCCAAAATTCGGCGGAAAGTGATTGATGGAGCGTTTTAACGCTCGGTTCCCTCTGCCTACCCTGCTGTGTGCGGGATTTCAGAATTTATATTACTAATTACTATATAGTAAACTTCATCTACGACAAATATAGTGAACCTTGAATAAAATCAGCTTCCCGCTGTATATATGTTGAATTTTTTGAGGCATTGCATGTTGAATTGCGGAACTCTACCCCGGGCTTTAGCCTTCGTGTCAGAACGAAGAAATGAAAATATTAAGAAATAATATTTCATTCCCCCGAGTGGGTATCGAACCTACAACCGTCGCGTTACAGTCACAGCCTTGTGCCAGTGCTCCACGACGACCTCTTGAATAAAATCACTGCTTATTATAAAGCTCTCTAAATTTATATTAATATAATAAAATTGAAGAAATTCTTTGGTTAAGCGCGCCAATCTCATGAGCTACTCGTACAAATTGTGAAACTCTTTTAATGTTATCCGACTTGAAAAGAATTTCAAGCGCGGTTATCGAGAAAGGCTATAATAGACTATATTAGTATGTGTCGTACACAGCACTTAGTTATTGTCATTTTACAACGAAATTCAAGCAGGAAGCAAGAACTAGTCTTAAAATACAATTAAAAATAATTTCATTTTTTATTGTACCCCGCTATAGAAATTTAATATGTTAAATTTAATAAGTTGATAACGTAGATAAGGAATCAGAAAATATTATTCCAAAGGCGGTCGTAGCGCAGTAGTACAGCGTCTGTAGGTTGTAGGTTCGGTTCCCACTTGAGGGAATGAATTATTTCTCTACTTCGATCTGGTATTACGATCTGGTATTACAACGTTGAATTACGTCACTCAATACGCATTTTCTAGAAAATTTTGCGAAATTTCTTAAGACTAGATTCCCTCTGCCTATCCTGCAACTCTACCAGTTAATAAAAAAATAACAATTATTCTGGAGGAAAGTTACAAAATGATACCTGTTTCATATTAGAGTTGCCATACTCAAATTTCCTTAGTACAATATGGTACTTATAGAGTAAAGGGTAAACTTGGATAATATGCTGTTATCGTGAGGGTAAAACCTCAGGTATGGAATATATGCCAGCCTGTTCACTTTGCCACTGAACTTTATTCAAATAATATTATAATAGACACTTATTGTATTCTCTGAACTGTACAATTGAATTGAATTACTTGTTTTGTTATACGTTATTAAAGTTTATTGAAACTGAAATTTAGTTTTCTATTTATATTTTTTTAAGTTTCACGCGAGATCACGCATAAAGCACGATAAGCAGAGAGGATCTAGTGTTAAGTGACTCTGTTCACCTTATTTCGACCAAGTCCAGACACAGTATGTTTAATGGTGGACCTGAACACTGCATTTGTCTTGTTACTAGTGAGAAGAAGGAAATATAATTCGTATCGTTGATATACATATTCAGATAAGTATTGAACCCACGACCGTCGCATTTACAGTTAAACCCAGTGCATCTGCTCCACGATGGCCTCACTTTTACTTCATAATATACTCGTAATCACAATTTATTAGTTCAGTTAGGTTAGACACACAAACTTTTATGTTCATAAATAAAAAATATATGATGATGACTTTACTACATTCGAGGACTATTATCAATTACGAGTACATTTAAATCATGATAGTGTAAAAAGGAAATGTCTAATTGAACATGAGAGATATGGAATAAAATTTTACGCAGATAACAGAGACCATTGCAAATGCTTATATTTGTATTTTCCTGCACACATCTTACTAGAGTAAGACCGAATGCGGCGTTGAAATCTACCACATTATGTCCAATGTCTCGAATCTAAATACCCGGAGTATTCTGTTATTACATTTTTCCATTTATATTACATTCGAAATAACTAAATCCTATCAAAATTTAAGAAAACAAACATCTAACTCCGTCTGAATTAATTATTTTCATTTCCTCGCTCTGGTAACAATTCAAAGCACGGCGTTGAGTTCCACCACCTAACATACAATGTCTTGAAATTCGGACGATGTGTGTAAGCACTAAGTTTCCTTTCATTACTTTTCTACTTGGAGCTGAAAAATATTGAATATTGTTTCCAGGGAAAAACAACATAATCAGCAATTACAAAGTACTGAAACAACTTCAAATTGACTGTTCGACGTTTATCGGCCATTGTTAGGATTTCAAAATCTATAAATCATTAAAAATGGCCCGCTCGGTTATTTTATAGCCCAAGCCTTTCTCGATTTTATTGGATATCATAAACAATGTACATTTGAGGTTTGTAAATAAAAAAACCGTTTGATACTTACGATCTTTTATCTAATATATTGTTATTATGTATTTATTTTTATATCTTTTATGGATTTATGTAGACAATATATGTTAAAAATATAAGCTATGTTCATAGCATTGAGCTTTATATCAATTTTAATGGCAAAACACGGCGTTAAGTTCCGCCACTTAACAAGAAATGCCTCGAGAATTTGGCGGAAAGTGGAGGATGAAAGTGACTTACTGGTTTTAACATTAGGTTTCCACTTCCCAGGTTCCCTCTGTATGCAGGGTATGCCCTGCAACATGCGGAATACAGCATGAAGCTACGAAAAACGAATTAATTGTTATTGGTGAAACTCTACGCTACGTCTTATCTAATTACTTAAAACTTAACTTCACGCTTTATCCCTAACAGGGTAGTCAGAGAAAACGGAGCGCCAAACGCTACGGTCTCTACATACCTCTTTCGCCTCGTCTACTGTCATCAACCTCTTCATACATGCCCTTTGGGGGGTCCTCATGCTTTTTACGGGACCTTCCTCCAGTATCTTTATTACTGTGTTCGAAGTTCTTTGGTACTTTGTTCGAAGGTAAGCCGACGGTCTCCCCTATGTTTCTTACCACTCACTTTTCCATCATAAATCTTTTTGCCATTCTTTCATCACTCATTCGTTCGACGTGCCCAAACCAGCTGAGCACGTTCTTCTTCATTCTCACCGTGACATCCTCGCTAGTACTTGCTATTCTGTGTATCTCTTCATTGCGGATTCGATCAGCTAAGCTGACTCCGCATATCCTACGAAGAGATCGCATCTCCATGTTCATTCATCTTTTTTTCATTCTTCTTCCGTAAACCCACGTTTCGCTGCCGTATAACAGCGTCGGTACCAAGACTGCATTGTGTAAGGCCAAACGCGCAGTATATATAAACAGTTATATTATAACCTATCTCGAATGTCTCCGTTACTGAAGAATCTCCACCGGGTAGGTAGGGCACTTGCGTCCTAGTATAGATATAAATTTTTCAAACACGAAAAACACAATTTTTGTAACGTAATTATTTTTTTCCTTTTAATTTACTTAATTCCATCCTCCTTTGAAAGAAAAAAGTAGAATAATCTAAATCAACTCGAAATTATTATTTAAGTTGGTGAAGTAAAATTTTAAGACGGTAATTTTTACAAGCTGTTGTTTGTTTTTCTCCCGAGAGATATATTTGCAGGGTCTTAAATGGCGAAATGTTTTTTTTATATTACAATGTATATTTTTTTACTGTAAGACGGTAGGTTCTGGATTCAAATTCTAGAGTTGCCTAAATGTTCTCTATACAACGTGACACTGACAAAGTGACGACTTACATAGAATCGAATTGAAGAATAAAGCTATTGTAGGCTATTAACATTATTATTAAATAATATAGTCCATTTATAGCCTTCCTCGACAAATGGGCTGTATTATACAGAAATCATGTTTTAATTCTACCAAAATTCAGTAGATACTACCATTAAAATACTAACTCCTACCAAATAGTATAGTTAAATAAAATAAGCAGTTTCAAGCATTGAAACACGTTGTTTCCTATTTTCCGTCAATTTTTGGCAGATATCAACGCCTCTTTTTGCCTGATCGGAGAACGGAAAAAAAATAATTAATATATTTTTTTTCACCTATACGAATTGAACTTGAAACTATCACGTTTACAATGACATACTGTCTCACGGATCTAAAAGTTAAATATAATATTAATAAGATAAAGTTTTGTACAATGCAAGCAATGCTACCCGCTCTCTAATAGTTAACGAACTAGTTTGTTTGATGGAACTATGTGCGGGTAGAATGTTCAAATGTTTTTGGGTATTCGCATTCACATACACATTCATGCATAAATTTATATTTCTAGTTTCAGAATGTTGTATTTGTAGTTTTTGGTGAGCTTAATCGGTTTATAAGTTATGGAGATATATCAAAGTGTTAACCTATTTATTGTTTAATAGTTATCTATAATTTTATGATTTATATATTTTTTTGTCTTCAGGCATGTATAACTGACGTTTCCCACTTTACGCCGGATTCTAGAGGTATTGTGGATTGACCATACTGTCTCATAAAAGAAACCTAAAATATATCCTAATATAATAAGGTAGACCGAGAAAACCTAGAGTCATCAAAAGTTAGATGAAGCCAGAAAATAAAACAAAAATATAAATGTTGCACAAACCAAAAACAACAACTAAAAAGTACTTAAAGCTAAGAAGCATTCCCAAAGCAACAAAAATAAAAAACAAAACTCGTTACTTAATACATTCTATTAACAAGCAGCAGCAGAACTTTTAGTTCCGCAACTTGAACGACGACGAGTGTATAAATGTTGGCGAATGCAATGCGCTACGTTTGGTGATTTACAAAGTTTTAATTCCCTATATGGGTGTAGTTGTTACCGTTTCAACTATTACTAGCTTCAGCACGCGGCTTCGTCCGCACGGTTAAATGAAAATAAATATTATCATATTATCAGCAGTCGACAGACAAAACGGTATGGATGTCGATCAAAGGGACTACCAATGAGTTAGGGTGAAGAGTAGAAAATGGAATGTCACTCTAGGTTATCTCTGACTGGCATGTTCTCGAGAAATAGATTTTTTAAGGCTCTGTTCTATCCATTCCCGCCGAATCGTCTCGAGATAGTCTTATCCTTGAGGCGTGTTGAGTAGTGAAACTTAACGCCGCGCTTTGCCCTGTTTTCAAATCGAGGAAATGAAATATTATATATTTCATTCTCCCGAGTAGGAATCAAACCCACCATCATCTCACAGCCGCACGCTTGTGGCGCTGCCCCACGACTACCTCAAAGTACAGCAATATATATTGAAAGATTAAATTTAGTAATATTTTGAATAAAACAAAGTCGGGGCGAACAGCTAGGTCAATCTGATTGTTATTTCGTTTATCCATTTATATGACAATATAACGATATTGTAATAAAATTGTGCAAAGTTCGACAGAACACGAGTGTCCCCTCATTACAATATCCTGTGATGGCCAATAAAAATATATGATAAAAATTCAAAACAGCACCCATTTCCTACCTTTTATTATGTTTTTGTATGCAAATTATGTTTTTATCAAAGACTCACATGTTGCATAAATTGAAGACATATTTTAAAGGTATTTAAAATAGGCTTATGTCTATACTAATATTATAAAGTGTAACAGTTTGTTTCATCGATGGCGCTAATCTTAGGAACTATTGATTCGCAATTAAAAAAACTTTTTAGTCCCATTATTCATTTACTGAAATTAATTTTTAAAATGTTATTCTCACGTTTGGAATTTAAAAAATACTTATATATTTTTGTGGGTTATTTTGAAATGTATACGTACATATTTTTTGGGAAAACGACAACTTTACTAAAATAAGATAAAAAATGTTGAATCTACTCCTGACAGTTTCATTAAAATTGGTTCAGCCGTTGCTTTATTTTCAGCTTTACGCTGTAACCCGCTTACAGCAAGGTAGGCAGAGGGAGACTTTGTTCTTCACGCACCTCCGAATTTGCGAGACACTGCGTATCATATCATTACAAATGAAAATAATTAATCTTCCCGAGTGCGCTACGACGCGGCGACCGACTGTGGGCTCAATCAGTCTTGACTCGCACGTAGTGCTTCGATCAATTTCAGGATTGTGGTTCAACGGGAAGTAAAACTTATAAAAGTTGAATTTATAAGTCGGGCGTATGCACTCACTTTTTACGAAATGAACTACAATTATATGCTTGGAATAGTGTATTCATCTGTAACATAATTATATATATTGTTAGAAATCGGAAGCAGGTAACGTTTTTAAAGAAACACGTTAAAAACACACATCGTCTATATGATTCTAAACTATTTTGAAAGGGATATTATGTAATTGCAATAAGTGATATGTATCACCTACTAACAATACTTCACACTAGT
>DWMY01000347.1:0-28393 GCA_018249775.1 Heliconius hecalesia formosus
TCCGTTTCGCTCAACTGACTAACACATGTTTTTACATTTGTAGAAAACTGTATGCGGATATCAAATATACTACATAAATTTATAAAGCTGAAAAGTTTGTTTGGATGAACGCACTAATCTTAGGAAGTAACCGTTTAAATGGATTGTTTTTTTTGTATTGTATAGTCCATTTATAGAGGAAGGCTATAATATATAGGATAAATTACGTCAATCATTTCGAAGAAACATAGTTATTTTCATTTGACGATGCGGGCAAAGCTGCAGGTGGAAACTAGTAATGCATATAAAGCATATGAATTTTATATATAAAGATTATATATTTATTCGTTTTTGTATGGGGTAGGGTTACCATATAGTTAAGTGTTAAGATTGGTTGCGGATGATTTTTATAATTTATGTAGTAGTATGAAATAAAAAAAAGGGACAAGCGCCAATCTGGTACGCTCACCGAGGGTTACTTACAAAAATTGGAGTTCTCAAGCTTTTTCTGCAATTCAAGCTTACCCAGAGCTCTTTCACATGATATCTCACTTAAACTAGCGGCTTTAATACCAAATTTTGCCTCCCCTTAATACATTTTTTTAAATTTTAACCATAAATGTACCTATAGTTTTCTAATGAACATTTTTTCCTGAATTAGTACTACATGTAGATGCTAGCTGCCAATTTTCATAGTTCTATGTCAAGTGAAAGTACTCAATTTTGATTCCCTTCATAGTGTCGAAATACGCGTTATTTGCTATACAAGCGCCTATATCTTTTTTTGAGTAAATATGGTAATACGATTTTTTCAAGAAATCATGGGACCGTAGATTAATGTGATTTATCTTTTGTATTAATCTGGTTTGAATTTCGATATCTCCAAGCGTTCCTAAGATAATGGCTTTTGAAAGACAGACCCACGGACGGACGGACAGACGGATGGACAGACGGACCGATGGACAGACAGACGGACAACGGACGATCTTATAAGGGTATCTTTTTCCATAAAAGGTACGGAACCCTTAAAATATGTATGACTATTATTGACAACTGATATAAGTTTGAATACGAAAAAGTGAAAGAGAATGTGTTAAGCTGCTCCGTTCTCCATTTTCCGCCGAATTCTGGATGCATTGCTTATTGAGTGGCGGAATTCAATGGCGCGTTTTGCGAGTGGGTATCGAACCCACGACCTGTCGCCATTATAATCACACGCTTGCGTCCTTGCGTCACGGCTGGCCTCGGTATATTTTAAACACCTTTTTTATTATTATATGCAACGAAGCGGACAGTAGACCAAGCTCCCTGTTAAACAAATAAAATATTTTTTTACCTTCACGCTGTCACTCGTCCATATAAGGGTAAGCATACAGAACTTAGACATTAATTTTTATCGTTCCCAATGCACCGCCCACTTTTCGAGATGATCTTAGAAAGAAAGTGATCTAACCCGATTTTTTTAAACTTGTATTTCCAAAGAACTGGCCGTAAGAAGTATTCTTTCTATATATTCTTTCATGCTTTTTATGTTATGTCACATTTATTTTTCAGGTGTCATATTAAATGATGAATTTTCTAAAATAATAAAAAGAAATACATATTGGAATTAATATAATTTTATTCCAAATTAAAATATATCATAAACTAAGTAGTATCATCCTAGCGCTAGGTTTTGGTGACGTGACCGGACGGACATCCGGCTCGATGCCGAGTTTGGAATATTGTATATTTAATTGATTTTGTAACCATTATTTGTATCTATTAATCAACGATAGACTTAAAATTTTATACTGATAAAACGTTTCATTCTTCAATTTTTCACCATTTTTTGAGATTTTATATGTAAAGGCGGTATTTTAAAGAATGTATATAATTCTACTATTGTGTAGCATTATCTCTTTTTTACGGTAAAACCTCTTTCGTGTGTTCTGCATACAACGTGACACTGGCGAAGTGATTGGTGCTCAACTGGTACGTTACGATTGAGGCCAGTCGTGGCGCAGAGGCACAGTGTGACTGTAAATGCGACTGGTTGTGGGTTTGATCCCCAGTCGAGGAAACGAAATATTTATTTAAATGTATATATTCATTCCTTCGCTCTGATATCGATCAAAGCATGAAGTTGAGTTCCGCCACTCAACATGCAATGCCTCCAGAATTCGGCGGAAAGTGAGGAATGGAGTGTCTTAACACAGGGTTCCCTCTGCTTACCCTGCTGTGTGCGGGATACAGCGTTAAGCTTATTTTTCTTTATTTGGTACGTCAGCAACGCCACAGTCTAAGAACAGAGGATTTTTCAATCTGCTATTATAACAGTGACAAAAAGACTGGCAAATATCTTAAAACTTGTACGCCACATTATAATAAGTGCGTGTTGAATGTGACTCAGCTAAGATTGTGAGTCATTTCCGATGCGAATTCTTGTGACGTCACGGGGTATGCGCCTGCGATGCGAAGACGTAGGAATTTTACTTATAAATATACCTTTTAATACATACATATATCCTAGATAAGCTTATTCTATACTAGCGGCCCCCGCGCGACTTCGTCCACTTGAACTATACGAACATTTAAGGAATTAACATCAACATTTCCTCTACTCTACGCTACTCCTCTACGCTACGAGTACGAGTTCTTGACGGACAAATAAAATTAAGCTTTTATGTTTTATTATTAAATCGTTCTTTTAAATTCCCGTATTTTTAAATCGTTCTCAACTCTGAGATTGATCAGAATTATTATATTATAGTTACCTGTGTCAGACAAGACTACTTTTCTAATCTGTTTAGATTTAATAAAATTCCATGTATTCGTTTTTTATTTTATTTTAACGCATATTCTACTCTTAGGAAGTCGATAAAAGGTTAAGGCAATCAGTTGTTAACCTCTCATGAATAATTCAATAATTTTAAAAAGCTGTTTCACGCTTTTCTCGCAAAGTAGGATAGACAAGCAGTGTCTTAACACTACGTTAAGTGTTGTACGTTATGTGTTGTACGTTAAGTGTTGTACGTTAAGTGTTTATCAAAAATAAAATCAATTTAAATGTAATAATTCCCTCGAGTGAAGATCAAATCCGCAAACATCGCCTTTACGTTTCAACATTCTCAATATTGCAGTAAAAAATAATCACTAGTAATTTTTATACTTAAAAAACATTTCATGGCAGTTATTTATATTTTTGAAAACAGGCCACCGTGGCGCAGCGGCACTGCCTATGAACTCGAGGCTTCTGGGCTCGATTCCCGCGAAGGGAAATGAATTATTTTAATTTCCCCGCTCTAATAACAAACGGGGTGTATTAACACTAGATTCTTCTCTTTCTCTTCTTCTGCCTACTTTGCTATAAGCGGGATACAGCGTGAAGTTAAAAAAAATATAGCTATAGCTTAATACAAAGGCCATAGGTTTAGATAACATATTATTTATTTAATAAATAAAAAAATGGTGTAGATCCACTCGACGAATTTACTATATTTATTTTTATTAGTAAACATACAGTAGTTTAGCCGATATGATATACAGTATGATCTTTAAAAGAAACTTATATCTTTGAAACATTCTGTTAACACAATATAAAGCTCTACTTTTCTACAAAAAATATTGATGGTAGGAAAATTTTTTGTTGATTATATATTTTTTTTTATTTTTTTTCATCCAGTACCTCCAAAATCGTCCAATTTTCATGGCATTATATGATTATTACTAAAGCGAGGAAGTAGAAAGTAATTAATTCCCTCGAATGGAAATCGAACCCACAGTCATCACGTTCACATTATATACACGCTGCGCTACAAAATTCTCATTTTCTCATATTTCATTTAAGGAATGAGGAAATTATAAAAAAATATGTTAATTTACCTACATACTACATAAAATAGAAAAATCGATTAATCGTAAAGGAAACCCTCTTAGTGTCACCGTGACGTGGACAATGTCAGACTGTACATGTGGTGATTGTGGGTATTAATCTCTTAATTAATTCGAAAGAATGTCTCGCTCCTAGTGTAAGATGAAACGCGGTGTTAAATTTCGCCACTTCGAATATGAACGGAAAGTGGGTAAAGGAGCCTACCCTGTTACATAGTAGTCTCGAAAAGGGTCTCGAAAATTGTATTTTGTCTCAAAAATTGAGACCAGTCGTGGCGCAGCGGCACGAAGTGTAAAACCGACTGGTTGTGGGTTGTATTTCCATTTCTTCGCTCTGGTGTCTAGGCTAAGCGCGGCGTTGAGTTTTGCCAGTCAACACGCAATGCCTCCAGAATTCGGCAGAAAGTGGGGAACGGAGTTTCTCGCTCCGTCCTCCCTGACTACCCTGCTAGAAATAAAGCGTGAAGCTAAGTTAAGTCTCAAAAATTATGCAAAAATGTAGAGTGGAAAATTTTAACACCCGTTCCTCTGCCTGCCCATCTATATACGGGATTAAGCGTGAAGCTAACAAAAATACCACAATATAAAAAGCTTCCTGAACTTCATTAATTGCTATAGAAATATGTATGACATGATAATATTATTTTTTTTATGAAATATAAGAGCTTCAAGCTTTATTAGCTAGTTCAGTGAAGCATAGTAGTAGTTTTCTCCTTATTTAATAATATATTTATGATTTAAACTTACTTCTGTAGATGACTTCTAAAGGGCATAAGTAAAAGAGTGACGCATTTCTTGCTTGTTATTTAAATTTCAGATGTTATGACATATTGATGATAAGCATGGAAGCCTCCCCACCATGAGGGCGGATGTATGAAAAGGTTGAGGGTAGTTGATGAGGCCAAAGAAGTATGGAGAGACCGTAGTGTTTGGCGCTAGGTTATTTCTGGCTATTTCTGGTTATACTGTTAGGCACAAAGCGTGAAACTATAACAATGAAAAAAAATATATTGACCTTGATAGCAAGGCAGAGGTGGCTATAGAGCCATTTGAGTAGGTGCAGTATTCATATGTTACTGTGGCTCTAAATTTGAATCTCATTTTGTATCTTTTTATTTTATTTTATACTACACTCATGTAAATCATAGTTAAGTTTAATTAATTAAACATACTAAACGAATCTTAATAGTGTATATTAAGTTAAATGTACATATTTTATTTTTCATTATCCTTTCTCCATTTTATCTCTTATAGGTTATTCAGAAAAGAAAGAAGATAACCAAATAAAATAACTTTTTTGAAAGAAAATAAAATAAAGTTAAATGTTTGTCCATATAATAAAACTTTATTGTGTTAAATGGTATGTGGGTATGCGTCATTGTAAATACCAACTGCAGTTAAACTTAAAAGCTCAAATGTTAACTACGACTTATATAGCAAGAGCTATATGTAAGTACATATTTTATGAAAATCCTAGAATAACACCATTAGGGAAAACCAGCTTTTACGTAGACTTTATTACTTGTCATACTATATAACCTCCTTGGTTTTTGCAACTATTAAATAGCATTATAGTACAAGCGATCAAATTGTTTAATTTAAATGTCCAGTTCTATAGTAAACTTTTTTTTAAATTTAGCTTCACGCTATTTCCCGTATAGAGATGCAGGCAGTGGGAACATAGTGTTAAGGAGTGGGGTACTCCCCACTTTCAACTAAATTGTCGAGATTTTGCTTGTTCAATAGCGAGATTTAACGCCGCGCTTCGTCTAACAGAACAGGGAAAATAATAAGAAGTCGGTATTTATTACCTAGATATAAGTCAGCCTTTCTTTTTATTTTAAAAAATCAGCTTTACGCTATATCCAGCACACAGCAGGATCGGCAGAGGCGGTTATTTTCAAAGGACATATTGTACCTTTATAGCCATAATGACAAAAATATTTATTTTATATAACGGAAGAAACTCACCGAAATATGACTCATTGTACACTCAATTATTTTAGCGTCGGTAAAGTACCCAGAGCACACGAAAACTTTCACTTTACGACTGACTGTGAATAAGTAATTTGATATTTATATTTATATAATTAAACCAACACTTAGTCATAAAGTTACTTAACGGTTTGCGTTAACCTCACTCAGGCTGTATCCCGCATATAGAAATGTGGGCACAGAGAACCACGACTCTTCGTTCTCCACATATGTATACTCAACCAACACTCCAAATCGGGACCTTATATAAATATGTGAATTTTAAAAACATATGTCTAATCATTCCTCGAGTAGGGATCAAACCCACAACTAACGTATTTACAATCACACATTGCCACTGCGCTACGACTGATTTTCTTATTAAAGCCATATAACAATATATTTATATGTAGAAAAACTACTTTTAAATAAATAAATATTAGCACTTAGTAACGACCGGTCGCAGATGGTGATACATTTAACTCGTATAGGTCAAGGTCGAGGATACAGTTCTCGGTAAGTAAATATTTACATTAAAGAATCACATATAATATAACATAGTTGTTGATAATACAATAATGATTCATCATAGCGATGTCTCTTTCTAAGGCCCGAAATTATAAGCCGATGTCAACTCGAGATCGATCTAGAAATGCAGTTTTCTTTTAGGAATGAAAACGACATCTCAAGATCGATCTCAGAGTTGAGAGCGGCTTATAAATACGGGCCTAAGTGTCTACAAAGAAGTAAAATTAAATTTAAGTTATAGAGAAGGCTAGTTCAACTTCAGAATAATAAATTAACAATAAGTTAATAAGGTGATTGGTGAAACAACAAAAACGCATTTACCCATTTTGAAACATTGTAAGAGGCAATCAAAGTTTGTAAATGGTGTTTTCGAAATATATCGATATTCTATCTTCTTCTCTTAATAGGAAGGGAGTCTTAATACTAGGTTCTCATATTCCCTTTGCCTACATTGTAGGTGCTATGTGCGGGATACAGAGTTTAGCTAAACATTTTTTTTACAGCAATTATAAAAAATATAATTGCTGTAAAAAAATTACGGCTGATTGTAAAAAAAAAACAAATTAACATCTTCACGCTTTTTCCTGCATAACAAGGTAATTTTTTGAGGGCATATTAGCACAGTGGAACAGGGAGTGACGGTAACCTCGATGATAGTACGTTCGATCCGTACTCGGAGCAATGTATTATTTTCATTACTTTGATAGATAAAGCGTTGAGTTCGGCCACTCATTGTTCCTGCCTTTTCGACTATACGCGGCAAAAAGCGTGAATTAAAAAATATATGCTATTATTAAACAAGAAAGTTATTTTCCAAAATGTGGGAGTTGCGTAGAAATAAATTTAAAAAAAGAAACCTATATAGTAATTGGATCCTAAATCTTAATTACTGGCTTTATATAAATAAATCACGATACAAGTTCCTTATCGATCTATGCTTCGTCAGAACGGGTTTAGATGGATGGATGTAGATTTAAGCGTCTGCGATCTTTGCGAGTGAATTATTTCTATATTATTACACATTTTATATTTACACATTATTTCTATATTTTTACACTATTTTCAGTAATGTCCTTTGGCTTGTGAGACAAGATTGAGTAAATTGTAAATTGAGACATTTTTAACATTATAAATACTGTCATAAAGCGCAGCGCAGCGTTAAATTCCATCACTCAATACTGTTTTAACAGTGTTATGTACCGTCTGCCTGATATTGAGACGCATTTTTTTGTCTTTGTTGTAAAAGTCTTTACCGTCTTTAAGTGAAAAATATATTGTAATTAGATGTTAGGAAAACCAATAGAAATGAGATGCATACAAATAAAAAAATGGTCAAGTGTGAGTCGGAGTCGCCGAAGAATGGTTCCGTAGTAGCAAGCATAGGTTAAAGATCTACATTATTGTCTTTCCAATAAAAAAACACTTTATTTTTCATAGTAAATCAGCTTCACGCTGTATCCCGCACACAGTAGGGTAGGCAGAGGGAACCTAGTGTTAAGACACTAAGTTAACACACTGCCGAATTCTGGAGGCATTGCGTGTTGAATGGCAGAACTCAACGCCGCGCTTTGCCTCGACACCAGAGCGAAGAAATGGAAATATAAATTTAAATAAATATTTCATCTCCTCGAGTGGGGATCGAACCCACAACCAGTCAGTTTTACATTCACACTTTGTGTCCCTGCGCCACGACTGGCCTCATAATGTTTGTCCAATATATATTTACATATTAGACACAGACTTATCACGATCACTTTAACTTAATTTATCACTCACATAATTATCATCCAAATTCTATGTTTTGTTTATTCTAGTCGGAGTGTGGACCTGGGTCGTGCCCCAAGTTATATAGTAAGCCGGTCAAAAACCTTATCCTGAAGGTGATTGTGTATCTAAGGTCGTAAGGAGAGTCGTCGGCCCGTCCGCAAGGTGTCCTGCCCTATATCAATATGAAATATTTTGTTATACCTCTATATATGTTGGCTGTATACAATTAGATATATTGCTATATATTATCTATGGACTATCTAAAGACCCCCGTGGCTCAGTGTATGGACTTTATCTGTACATGCGGTGTTTGTGAGTTTTTCTTTTAATGAGGGAAAATTTAAAATCAAGTTGTTTTAGCTTCTCGGAAAAGTTTAAGCTTCTCGACTTTAAGTGTTTGCTTTTAACACTAAATATCTTTAAATCGGAAAATAGTATAGTGTCTTGACGCTAGGTTAAAAGTGGAGAACGAGGATATCCCTGCCTGTTACTTAATTTTTTTAGATGTTCGTGTATAAAGTATATTGTATCATCTGTTCTAAACTTTCAACGACGACCTTGAGCATTAGGTTTTTAACCCGATGCGTACGTTGACTGAGACGTGACCTAGGGCAGGGTTTCATGTAGGGCAAAGTTCTTCCAATTTGTATAAACTTTTGTATCTTCATCGGACAAAGTAAGGGCGTATCTTTATAATCTATGATTTCGTAGATACGGGTTCAATTCTGGCGGAGCTTTCATTATAATAGTTTAATTTTGTATATCTGTTTATATAATGTAAGAGCAAATCACATCCTCTAATCTCATAATAATAATACAAGAATTGTAACTGATTGAAGCAATTCTTTCAAAGGGCCCACTGTTAAGAATTACTTAAGATAAGATAAAGATAACTTTTATATTTCAAATGAAAGCCTATTGAGTTTCTTGCCAGCCCCTGCTGGAGTGACCTCCGGGTCAATAGTAGGTTAATGTTCATTTAACGATTCTTAAGTGCCTTAAAACTCTACCATATATACTCTTCTATATAATACTCTTAACAAGAATAAAAAATATTTTAAATTGCAAAATTCTACGAAAAAATGTAGTACATTTTTCATACTGTAAGCTGAAAAAATAAAGATATAATTCAATAGCTTTTTATAATAATAAAATAATAATAATCAGAAAGTCACATTAAGAGTGCCTATAGGTATTTTTGTTTCGCACTTTATCCAACTTTCAGCCCAATTTCAGAGACATATGATGTTGATCAGCGGAACTTAGCGCCGCGATTGTAAATTATACTTATTTCTTATTCTACGCCACTTGACCTCTGTATTGCAATTCAAAGAGAACATAGTGTTAAGACACTGTGTTCTTTTCTTTAGTCTCATTTGACTATATGTGTATTTTAACACAATGTTCTCTTTTTTTACTCTGTTATAATATGGACATGTATAGAAAAATCGTGAAACAAAAAAAACGATTTACAAATTTGTTGATATTACTCAATTAGGTACATGTCTTTACATTTCTTTAAACCAATCGTCCCATACATTCTCACATACATAAAAGAAAAACAAATGCCCAATAAGTAATATAAAACATAAAAATAGAAACGTTACACATTACAACCAACGGGCATTGATCTCATACCAGTATTTATTAAATATTAATTTATAAGAAAAAAGCCGCGCGTGCGTTTCCGGACGGGCGCGCGGCAAAAACGCGCGTGCAAACGGCGTAAAGTGTTTTTCAGTTTGTTAATTATCGCATGTGATATGTGAAAAGGATTTATTGAATAGTTACTGCGTGGGCGATCTTCCGGCACGCGTTCTGCGGTATAGAGTACGGTCGACGAGTCGTGGCCACCCTAAAGTTAGCTTGCTGCTGCCTAAAGCTAGCAGCTGCATCTGGCTGCGCAGTTTTGATTTTAGGATTTTTCTTAATTTTGATTATTTAGTTTCCGAGTGCTCAATGCGCAAAAGTTGGGAAAGTCTAAACTCAGGGCGGCCACGACTCGTCGACCGTACTGTACTGGCGCAGAGGATATTACCTCTAGTTCAGGGGCTCCCAACCTTTTCTTGATCCAGGACCACTTTTATATCATTCTTGGTAGCAGGGGCCACTATGTAGGTATAATAAAAAATAACTGTGATAATCAAACAGAAATTTTAATAAAACTCTACATAAAAAAAAAAGATTTTACATGAAAAAATATTTTACGTCGTGGCGCAGTGTCACAAGCGTGTGACTGTAAACGCGATGGTTGTGGGTTCGATTCGCAATGAGGCAATAAATTATTATTTATTATTATTGTTACTTCTTTGTAATGTTTGGCGCTCCGTTCTCTCTGACTATCCCATTAGGAATAAAGCGTGAAGTTAGATTAGATTAAATTAGATTAGTTACTTCTTCGCTTTGGTAACAAGGCAAAGCGCGGTCATTTGACCTTTTAATCGGACAGAGAGATAGTTTGTTTTTTTTTTGGCCTCTAATTTAAAAACTTCTTCGACAGCTTTGATCAAACATGGATTCACGAGTGTTTCTCCGACTGTGTAAGGTTTTTTAGATTGTGCTATTCATCTAGAAATCTCAAACGATGCTACATCTTGCTGTGTGCTCCCATCCCGCCGACTTTGAATATGGCTGATACTGATGGTGTCTTAGAAGTGACTAAAGTATATGTGGGAGAGTCACGTCGCCAGCAGTGGCAACACGCATGGGTCAATTATCTGGCTTTAAGTTGACTCAGACGTCAGTGAGCGAGAAATATATGCTGTCATAGATCTATTCCGCTGAGGTCGTAATACTTGGCGATTTTAATGCGCTTAATACCAGTTGGTTTGGATCACGTACCACAGACCATACGAGGAGAGCTATATTTGACCTTGCTAGATCGAATGGATTGCTCCAATTTTTTCAGTCAACTGCGTGTCTCCCAAACGTGGACAACCACAATGCCCTTATTGGACCTTGTACTGATTTTACATCCGGAACAGTACATTATAAATAGCCAGCTCTTGGTTTATCTGGAGGATCACCGATTGATCAATGACCGTCAGTATAGCTTCCGCCATGGTCAAACCAGTAATTTTCGGGGTTGGGTAAACCCGAAAATTACCGGTACCACTGCTACCCACTGCTGGTCTGCGGCTATCGAAAGCAAGGGAGAGGGCCTAACAGACAGTACTTGCCTTTCGATCAAGTATAGCATGAGACTCCTGCAAAACTACCATCCTATGGGATTCTTGAGAATTTATGTAAGTGGATCGCCAGTTTTCATACTGGGCGCAGCTCAAGTTTTTGTTAACTATTTCTTCTGGATATCAATGGCATGTTGGAGGATTCTAACATATAGTGCTATGTGCTATTATCTAGATAGCACAATGAACGCTGAATACTCCGGTTCCACAAGTCTTTCTAGGGAAAACGTTGGCCAGTGCCGAAATAAATTTGTGTCTTATCTTGAAGAATCCCCCGGGAATGTTTCCTCATGGGGTGAAAGTAGCCTGACTCAGTCAACGAGAAATTTCATTTGTCGTTTCACCAGTTTTCTAGAATACTCTTTTTAAAGCTGCGGCCAGTTTTAGCACATTGGACCTTAGTGTTTCGAGTGACTGAAACATATGTTGCGACGTCATAACTACTCAGACTACTCAGACAGTTCACATACTTATTTCATAAAATTAATGAATTAATGTATTGTTAGAAATCGAAAGTGGGTAACGTTTTTAAAAAAAACACGATAAAAAAAACATATCGTCTATATGATTCTAAACTATTTTGAAAGAGATACTATGTAATTGCAATAAGTGATATGTATCACCTACTAACAATACTTCACACTAGTTTTCTTCCAATAGGGGCCGTCACTTACAAGCGAGTGCCCCTGATTGACACAATTCCACTGCTTTAATAGTTATTTTCCACCTAAATCTACCCTCTTTTACACGAATACGCTAACAGTATAATTATTTTAAAGTATTTTAATAAATTTATCGTTTCTAGAGCATACTCTACTACTACCCATGTAGCATGCTCACACACTGTGCGATGACCAACACCTCACCATCCTCTAAAATTAAAATCATTCGCGGACTATACTTAGGCTTCTGCGGACCACTGGTGATCTGCGGACTACTGGTTGGGAACCAGTGCTCTAGTTAGACATAAGAATAAATCTTCAAGTCAGTATGATCGAGGAATTCAATATATTTGTTTGTTTTACTAGTTTTTTTTTTAATGGTAACCCTATTACAGTACATATCTGTGGTTGTATAAAATATGTCTCAAAATGTTATTTTTTTTACTTCAAGTTTATGTAATAATGATTATAATAGAAACAAAAAAAAACTATTCATTTACTATAAGCCGTCGTGGAGCAAGGGCACAAGCGTGCGACTGTAAATGCGACAGTTGTGGTTTGGATCTCCACTCGAGAGAATGAAATATTTAAAATGATCATTTTTGCTGGTAACGCGCGGTGTTGAACTCCGCCACTCAAAACGCAATGCCTCGAGAATTCGGCGGAAATTGGAGAATAAAGGTGTCTTAATGGAAATGACATTATGTTCCCAGTTTCCTCTGCTCACCCTGTCATGTGTGGGATACAGCGTGAAGCTAAAAAAATCAACATTTAGTTCTATGCTTCTTTAGGCAGATAAAATATAGAGTTACTCTCCTGTCCCTTTACTTTTCGCCTTATTTCACAATATTACGTAGCGAACGCGGAACCTAAAGCAGTGGTTTATGGCGAGGTAACAACAAAAACATTTTAAATATAACCATTCCACCTAGCAGGGCAAAGTGCGCCATGATGGCCACTACACTTCCCCCACAAAAATAAAATATAAATAATAAAATTATATAAAAAACAGCCACCATAATTAAAAATCATAGGAAATAGTCGTGAGCTTAATAAAGCTCATATTATATTTTAGCTTAAGCAAGATGCATAATGCATTTAATTGTACGCCGTGACCATTGTGACGTGACGCACGCGACGCTCCAGAGTATCGGAGCGAGCGAAAGAAAAACTTCAAACGAGGTTATTATAGAACGGTATATCTGAGGAAAAAAGTTGGGTGATCGTCTTATATAACAGGGGTGATGAACATTTTCTCGATGGCTTTAATAAATATTTTGAATTTGAGATTTAAATACATTTAGCGTACACGCTGTATACCGCACATAGCAGTAAGGAGAGGGAACCTGGGAACCTAGTGTTAAGACACTCCGTTCCAATTAAACAGTTCAGTTCTCCAATAAGATGAGAAGAATATGTATTTAGAAAACGTATAAAAATCGAAACGAATTTTTAAAAATTAAAAAAAATAAAAAGATGAGAAGAAATTATGTAGCTACTTCAGGGCTTCCCAGTTTAGGGAGAGAGAGAGAGGTATTAAGACACTCCTTATTTTCCACCTAATTTTCGAGATTTTACGCCCGCTAATAAAATAGCCCTAGCCTGATATACAGCGCGAACCTAGTATTACTACACTCCGTTCCAGACTTTCTGCACATTTTTCTAGACATTGCGAATTGAATAGCGAAACTCAACGCCGCGCCTTGTCTTTTTACCATAGTCTGAAAGTGAATCGAACCCACAAGACACAACCCACTCTCTTACAGTCAGACGCTATACCACTGCGGCACAAATGCCTCCTTGTTGGAAAAATAACTGAGAAAATAACAATTCCCTCACCACATTATCATTATTTGTAATCTTTGAATAAAAAAGCAATTTTTTTTTCTCAAAGAACAAACAATTACAAACCCAGTACTTTTGAAGATATTAAGAACTCCAAAACATAATTTTTATACAATTTAATAATACCTACTTATATTTTTTTTATACGTTCAGTTCTTCAGTTCAGCTAAGATCGATTCAGGCAAGTATACAGACAGTATACAGTATACAGTCAAAAATCTCTAGCATTTCTTTGGACTAATTTATTATTTTTACGCACATATCTTTTAAGCATACGAGAAATTGCACAAACGTGCGACTGTAATCGCATTAGGTTTCCAGGTTCCCTCTGCCTGCTATGTGCGGTATACAGCGTGAAGCTAAGCAAAGTTAAGATCTTAATATTATAAATAAAATGTTGATTCAAAATCTTAATTAATTATATCACAAACCAAAGAAATACGTAATTTGTTATATAATAAACAATTACTTAACGTAGTTTTCTTACAATGCATTACAAACTGCAACTACGCCCGTCATAATCAAATGCGCAAATTCAGAGTTATCCTTGACCTTTGTGCGCCAATTTTTAAAATAGTGAAAATTTACTAACACGCAATAAGGATTTACTATCTTTGGTTGGTAAGTCTAAGCCAACCGAAGATTTTACGTTAAAATTTATATTAATCGTAAGCTATGGAAGTCACTTTTATCATATACATATGTATATTATGTTCTAAATAATTTTTGAGACTATCTAAGAATAGCTTACTCATGTCCGCTTGATTCTTGGTTAATTTATGTAAATCATTCGGAATAGGATAAGAAGTTTAATAATATTCTGATATATAGCATTAAAACTTAAAACGCAAACATTAATATGTAACTTAGAGGAAATCTGGCACCCCTCTTACTCTACTTTGCAAGAGAGCAGAACGTTGAAAAACGACACATGTATAATAGAACGTAAATTAATAAATTATTGTAATTATTGTCCATTTAAAAATGTATTTAATTATATTTTTTGTTTTAAAATATTTAACGGCTGTATGGTTTATAATCTTTATCTCTCTCATTGCTCTATATAAAACATTTACGTCAATTTCATATGTAAAGTCAAAACAAGGACGTCAGTTGTCAGTTGCTAATAAATTACAAATATACTCTCTAATTGTTAAATTATTAGTTTGCCATAATTTTTTACACAATTTTTTAATACAACACAATTTTATTAAAAAAAATTCATGAATTAACAATGTGGACTTTATATTTTCTTGGCATAATTTTTGTGATATTATGGTGAGTTATTAATATTAATATGTAACGCTGACGCATGCGAATTACTAACAATAAACAACAATATTATCCTTATTTCAGTTCACATAGTGCCAATGCAACACATGAAAAATCAAACAACGAATTTGATTTACTTATTTTTACACAAGAATGGCCTGCAACTGCTTGTAAAGAATGGAAAAAGAAAGACCCCTCTCACAAATGTTCTATGCCAACAACTGTGGATAGTTGGACCATACATGGCATTTGGCCTACAAAACTAGGAACAATGGGACCTTTCTTCTGTAATAGAACATGGATGTTTGATCCAGAGAAAATTAGGCCAATTGAAAAACAATTGTCACAAGTATGGGCCAATATTTTTGGAGGTCAGTCTTAGTTAATTAGTTTTATCTTTAATCATGACATATGAGGCCCATATCTCACTTTATATGCAATGATTGTACCCACAACACAATCCCTAGTTGGTTGAATTATTTATTTCTATTTTGATCCAATAAGACAAAACATACACACAGTGAATTCTGCCACCAACAATGCAATATCTAGAAATTAAACAGAAAGTAAAGAAAGAAAATTTAACTCTAGGTTCGGCAGAGCTTTAGGCAGAGGAGAACCGAGGCTTTAATCATATATTTTAAATGTATAAGAATAATAATCCTATTTGCAAATGGAATAGTTTTAAATTCAATTTCCACTTGGGGATTGATTATAATAAAAAAAAATTTTTCTTCTGCTTTTGAAAGACTAAGTCTAACATTGAGTTCCACCACTAAATGCACAATGTCTCCATTGCAAAGAGGAGACTAAAGTAAATTAATATTAACTTCTAGGTGCCCATAGAATATATATTTATAAGTGTATTAAATTTTAGGTACACCAATTTATCAGCTGTGGTCACACGAATGGTCCAAACATGGTACATGTGCCGCTCAACTCAAGCAATTCAATTCTGAATTTAATTATTTCTCAATGGGTATCAAATGGTTGACACAGTACTCAATGCTTAATATACTTAAATCTAGAAACATAATACCTTCAAATGATATACAATACTCCATAACTGATATAAATGATGCAATAAAAGCTGAGCTTGGTGTAAATCCAGCCATTGAATGTAGGAAAGAAGATGGCGAAAATAATATATCAGAAATAAGAATATGTTTTACAAAAGATTTGGAATTAACAAATTGTGATGGTATTGGTGCTAGACAAAGTTTTGGGGAAAACTCCATTTTAACCAACTGTAATCCGTCCAAAAAGATTGTTTATCCACATTTTAAAATAAATAGTATGTATGTGCAATTGTATAAATTAGTATCATGGTTACAATGGTTCACTTTGTAAATTGACTTTAATTAATTAATATAAATATGAAATTTCTAAAATTTTTGTTGCATAATTAAAATTATTTAAATTTTATAAGAAATTATGATTAAAATTATATTATATCTATTTTTTAGATGATATTTAATAAAAATTATATTTTCTTAAAAAAGAAAGGAATTTGATTGTCTTCTTGTTTGTTTTACCACTATATGGTTGACAAGTTGTTTCTATGCAATTATGTTATCAGACTTAGAGCTTTGATAGTCTAGTCCTACTAATCTTTGTAACATTTTTAATGTTGTTCCACACCAACACTAGAAAAGTGGTATTTTTGTAGAAAAATTGAAACAATGGATCTCTAATCTAAATCACAGAATGAAATGAAAATAGGCAACAAGCATATAAGAAATTAGACACACCTTGATATAAGTATATGGCTTAGTGGACAGAAAGCTTGTATGAGTTGTACGGCTTAAAAGCAACGCGGAATCAAGTTCTGCTGCATTCAATTTTTTATACATCATCATCAATATCAGCAGCTTGTCTACTGCTGGACATAGGCCGCTACAATAGCTCAACACTGAGCTCTATCTTTGGCTCTAAATTATTGATTTAAAAAAAAAATAGTTTTGTAATCAGGCCAACTAGCCTGTCAGGTTGACCGTCTACTTGGTCATCAACTACCAATTTATCATGATAGTCTGACTGTCTGTTGTCTTCGACCTATGTTGCCAAAATATGGCGGAATTTGATGGTAGACAAGGCTACCTGAATAAACATGTAAAATAAAGCAAATATTGAAAATAACTAAAATTTTAGAATTTCCTGGGGTTTATTTTTGAGAGTATTATAATATTAGTTTAGAGTGGTTTAACGTCTAAGTGGGTTTATTTCTATAACAAACTTGTTTTCACCTATACATAATAATATAAGAATTATTATAATAAATTTATTTTTATTTACAGTAATCAAAATAATTTATATCCATAAGATTAAACAATTTTAAGTTTTTTCGTAGTAAGTATATTATTTTTATATTTTGACTGTATTTTGCCTAGATACTTAAATCTATAGTTGGTATATACAGGGTAATTATTTATAACTTTATAACCATCACTTTTAGCCACAATAAAATTCTGAAAACAATTGCAATTGTTTATTTATTTTATAATTTTTTTTTTTAATACTTTATCTTCTGTTATTACTTTTGAGAATTATTACTAAAAAATACAATAAATAGCTATGTTATGTACATAGCTATTTATTGTATTTTTTTTTAACAATTTTAAAGTGTTATTCCACATGTAGGAAAGAAAAATACTTTTTTTGAAACAGTAACATATCCCACTACATTTAAATTTATATAAATTTCTAAAAAAGTATTTTACTTTCCAAAGTGAAGAATAACACTTTAAATAATTTAAAAATATTTAATAAATAGTATTCTCTCTTGCCAAATGATAATTCTAAGCAGTTATCTTTGGGTAGCGGAAATTTGTAAAAATCTCCCTACAGAGATACTAACAACATAAATTGTAAGAAGCATATAAGAATTTCGACTTAGCTTGATGGTTTCCAAGCGCTTGGACAGCTTCCAAGAGGCGCGGGTTTATATCCCGCTACGTTAAATTTTTTATACGTTTCTAAAAGGAATATCCATGTACATATTTCTTACTTAATAATAAATTAATTGAATTACACATTACCTTTAGTGTTGCCAACTTTTGATGGTCATATTTCAAATTAGGTCTATTTTAAAATTTAGCATAGATTATACACATATTTAATATATTTTAGAGAACATATGTAGGCTTTATAATGTATATTGAATATTTTTATGTTTTCATATAAGTAATCTTTTATTGATATATTTATTAAAAATATAGCATAAAGTGCCTTTTTCAACATTAATTTATATTTTTATTTCAAAAAATGGTGTACATTTTAACTGCACATGGTTTATTGGTCGAAAAAACTATTAAATATATTTTTTTAAAAACAAATTGTTTTATTTCACCTTTAACCTTTTTTTTTATTGTACCCGAAAATAAATAGGAAATCTATTACTTTTTAAAGAAAAAAATATACACAGAAAATGAAAAAAATTACTCTGAACCTGTGTTTAATCATTTATTTTCATTAAACTGAATACCAATTCAGTTTTTAATTATACACAAAGTACATATATATATACACTTGACTTCCCTTTTTTTATGACATAACAAAGTATGTAAAATTAATAAAATGTGTAGTTTTCATTTAAGTAGAAATAGATACAATAAAGTGTTTTTAACAGTGCGATAGTCGTGGGTATGAATGTGTACGAAGATATATTATAGATTGTTGAAACAATTTAGAGCATTGTTTGTATTTTTTTAAAATAAATATAGTAAATTATGACACTGTTTTTAAAAATTAACACTAATACATGTTAAGTCCAGTGCATGAGTTATGGTGTTTCGAGTGACATTTTTTTTAGGGAGGTAAACAGGCAACCTAATGTCAAGACACTCCGTTCTCCAAGCACCGTCGAATTTTCGAGATATTGCATATTGAATGGCGGAAGTCAACGTCAGGTTTTGTGCTTCGCGCCAAATATACATTCCCGAGTAGGGATCGAACACACAGTTCGTCGCGTTTAGTTCCACATTGCCCACTATGCCACGACAATCTCTTTTTTTATAGCTTCTGACATTTTCTAGAATACCAAATGTGAAATGAACCTACTGACTCTATCTAATAAGAGCAGCCTCTGTAACTATTATCTAATACATTCCAAATGAAATATAAATATTCCACAAAAAAAGTACCCACAACCATCACTTAGTGCAAATATAATATTATTTCAATAAATTATTTTAAATGACAATTTTTAAAAAAAATTATATAGAATATTCTAGAACCTTTACTTTTAAGTCAAGTCATTCCCGATTGAACATTTTATCTATATATTAACCCCAAGGAAAATAACTTTTTAAAAATCAATATTTTGTAACTTATTATATAAATTTAATTGTTAAATGTTTAAAGTAACTGATTTTGTGTATACAGAGCTCCTTTTGATACAATAACCACTGCCGATGGGACCAGACCTGTAATGAAAAATATATAAAAAATATTATATATATTTAAAAAAAAAATTCAAACAATAAGGAAAGTATAATGTTTAGAAATGTAAAAGAATTACTTTTTACTAGAGGCGCGGGTAAAAGTCCAGCTACGTAAAATTTTTAAGTTACTAAATCTTAATTAAAATTATTTTATAGGAACTATTCCAATTTAAATAATGAATAAAAAATCCAATCAGGAGAATTAATAAGTATTTATAAAGTTAAAAGGGAACTCGCAATTTGACTTATATGTATATGATATTGTCTAATTCTTTAAATTTAAATGAAATATATTCTTTTTTTTTTAACGTTACACTGTATCGACCACAAAGCAAGCCTGGGAACATAGTGGTAAAATACTCTATTCCCATTAAGACACTTCTGTTACCCACCGAACCGCATCGCCACCGTTGAGTGGCGAAACTCCACTCCGCATTTTGACTTGTTACCAGAGCAAATGAAAATATGAGATATTTCATTTCCTCTAGTGGGAATCGAACCCAAGACCTGTCGCGTTTACAGCTGGACGCTTATGCCTCTGCATCACAAGGAAGTATATTAAAGTTTCATTAAGCAGTTTTGAAAATAATACCCATATCTCAAAAACTACTTTCTACCATTACCCACACATTTTTAAAGACATTTCTTTTTTTTTAAATAATCTTTTAATAATTTATTACAATTTTTGTTCTTCTAAAACTATGAATAATATGCTTTACCTAGACTTTCTAAGGACATTTCATATTCATCTGCTGTGAATATCTTCTTTGGGAATGTTGTTAATAGTTTGAAGTTTTGATTCTTGGCATATTCTGCTGTATTCATTTGTACATATAACCTAAAAAATATATGATAAATATAGTTAGAAATCAGAAGCGAACGTTTTTGAAAACAAGATAAAAACATATTTTGTCTATATGTTTCTGAGATAAGCAGAATGAGATTCTACATAATAAGCAATAAGTGATATGTATCACCCACTAACAACTTTACATTTCCTTCCAATAAGAGCCATTGCCTACAAGAATTTAGCTATATCTAACCTGTTTTATGCTAACAATATGTGAGTTTGCTAACAATATTAATAAAGAAAAAAGAAAATAAATATTAAGTTTTTTAGGTAATGTTTATATCTAATAAATGAATATAAAATAAACCAACAATCTAACAATTGTGTTACTTAATAGTAAAGAAGACAGGAAATATTTCTGCCCTGTCACTCAGAAAAACTAAATTTATATAAAATGAACAAATAAATTAATAACACCATATGTTTTTGGATGGTTTGAAGACATGGATGGGTCAACTATTCACAAACTGGCTTGTTAGACTTTCCACTGTATACATATATACAATTTAATTCTGGTCAATATTTCCTAAAAAAAAATTAAATAGACATAAAACTTACCTCACAACTGCCAACTGTTCTTTAGCACCAAATGTATGACAGAGTGTCTGTCCGTCTGGCAGTCTTATTTGTATGCGTGTTTGCTCATATGTCTTCGTCGATGGCAAGCTTGTGATGGGCGCAGGTATTGGGGCTGGGGCCGGAGCTGGTGAGGTAGGAGCTTGGCCAGATGCTGCTAATCTGAATGTTTATATATAAATTTAAATTATGTTACATCATTTATTTAATAATCTGAAATATTTTTGAGTATGAACACAAAAATATTTCAGATTATTGAATAATATATGAATAACATTATCACTTTTAAGAATAATATCTATATATTGAAAACTATACTATACTATGCTAAGAATAAAAAGTGATGTTAAGAAAACTATACTTACTACTATGTCTATAATTTCCACAGACAGTGGAGAACATTGTTTTAGTACTAGGTCACGTCTACCTACTCTGCTACAACATATACTTACTTTCTTGCTTGTTTGTCAGCTTCAATTTGGGCACGAACCCTCTCCCTCGCTTTCTGGTCCTCTAATTTCTCACGACGTCTCTGTTCTACTAGTTTTTGCATTTCTTGCTCTTGCATCTTTTGTCTAGCTTCTTGTAAATCTTTACCTGATTTGATGCGAAGCCTTTCCCTTTCTAATGCTTCAGCCTGTAAATTACCATTATTAGATATGTAATAAGTTAATTCAAAAAAATTATGGTATCATTTTCAAATTATAATAAAAAATTTCTTGAAGCTGTTGTTGTGTATGTTTCCTATTTAAGGGTATGAATATATAAAAATTTTGTAAGAAGTGAAGTGTTGAGTTTTATCACTGAACAAGCAATGTCTCAACAATTGGGCAATGTTTGGGGAATGGAGTGAATTATTAAGCTTTACATCCTCTAGCTGCAATTACCATGATACTATATTTTTCAAGTAAATGAAAATAATACAATATAAAGCACAGATTAAACATAAAAAAATATAACCTTTTCTCTATCCTCACGCTCTTTTCGTTTCTCTTTCATCCTTTCCTCTAGCAAAGCTAGCTGGGCTTTCTTTTCTTCCTCCGTCAAAGGTTTTTTTTCCTCCGTCGACTCAGAGAAACTGCTATGATTTGTTTTTGCCGCATGAAACTCCATTTCATCTTGATTCTTAAGCAATTTGTTGCATTCATCGCACTTAAATGACTTTGCTTCTTGATCACTACTCGCGCTAGAGGAAGCTGCCGGTTCAGCGGCTACGGGCTCAGCTGTGACGGGCTCGGCCGTAGCGGGCTCAGGAGCAGTACTCGAGTTACCAGCTATAGTATATCCTTGACTAAGATCAGGTTCATCTGCATGAGCAAGCAGCCATTCCATAGCCGGCTCCACGCCCTTATAATTTGTCACTGCTAACGCTTTCTCACTAAAAACATTTATTGCAAGATTAATAACCTATCTATTGAAGTTAAACTATAATATAATAAATAAATACGTACGCCCTCTCTTTTGGAAACCCCATTTCGATCAATGTTTGTATTTCTGCCATTATGCAATTATTTATTTAGACACAATATTTATTAAATAATTGGGGAAAACGCTATTCATTACTTGTCATTCGTCAAATCGAGATATATTTTGTAATTTTTACTTACAGTTTTTTTTTAAACGTAGATTATAGATAATAATATTGACAGATTATAAAAGTTCAGATAATATATGTAGTCATATAACAAGATATACAATATTGACAGAATTATAATAACGTTAATATGTTAAGTCTCAAAATATATTACTACTATAAGTTTGTTATATTTTAAAATTCATGTTTAGATATACATTCCAATAATGGCAGCGTTCAAAAATATTTTTCTCATATTTGATATAAGGTAAATGTCCAGTACCGTATTTAAAATGTAATATAATAAAACAATACAGACTGTCATTGTTAATAGCACTAATACTAAAAGTCATTCCAATTTGATAAGCTATAGTGAATAAAATATTTATTTATTATGGCTTCGCATAAAAAAGTTCACAAAAGAAAAGGCATTCAAAACAGCGATCCGGGTAAAATTCTTGATTTAGTCATGAATCTCAATGACGAGACGTCAGCTCTTTTGCAAGTAAAAATAAACGTATATGTAAGTATCTAAAACTAAATAAATCAATTTATAAATAATATAAGCTAAAATAAGAAATAAGTAATTACTGTTTACTTTTGAAGTTGCAGGAAGAGTGTGATGCAGAAACAGTGTTTTTAGTTATAGTACATGGCGTAGGCTCTGAAGCTTCTATAGAAGTAATAGGTTCGACCCCTTTAGTGCGAAAACATAAAATATTTGTAAGTTATTTTTCCTTATTTATTATCATTCATGCTTCTGTTTATTATTCTTTTTAATTTTAATTTGTTGTTTTTACTTTAAAGTGTATTTTTTAGATGACTCAAAAATTATTAGAAACTCTAAAATCCAATATGGAACAAACTGAGCTGCTATCAAATTTTCATACCGATTTCCAAAATATCGTTTCACCTGTAAGTATTTCTTATATCATTAAATCAGTTTCGATGATAAATGGATTACTATCATTCAATTCGAACCAGCAATACCAGAGATTAGCTTGTTCAACCAAATAAACTTTTTTGTTTTTTTTCTTCGCGCTGTATCCCGCCCATAAATATGTAGTCAAAGGAAAACTGCGAACCAAGTGTTGAGTCCGTGTCCATGCCGTTCCGTACCTCGAGCGTGAATCGAACCCACATCATATCATATTTATAATCGCACGTTTGTACCACTGCGCCACGACAGGTTTCAACGGAATTCATTAAAAAATACCTTAAGCTCCATAATATTAAAATATTTATAATTAGGTATAAAAAATATATACAGTACATATTATATAAATATTTTTATTAAAAAAACTTACTATTTTATTTCAGTTTCTTACGAAAGAAGCAAAGAAGCGTATTGTAATGTATCCATTATTGGATAAACCTTTCTGCATATTAGTGTGTGTGGTTGCGCCGAAAGTTCTAGAAGAAGACGTTGCTTTACTCACTCACGAATGCTTTTTGTGTGTATTTTGTTATTTTATGGGAAAAAAATTATGATAGTTTTTATAAAGAAGTAAGCCCTGATTTCTAGAGAGAGAGCCAGAGAATTTTAAATATTATTATAACGAATTTAAATCCACAATCTCCATCGAGAGTCGGCAACGTCAATGCACCTAAGTATATCATTTAGGTATAGTATAGTTTATTTTTGGCGTCACTCATCTAGTGTAAAGCAGCCGGCATTATCTATGACGATATATTAAAAAGGTAATTTTATTTTGTTATGTAATTACAAATTATGAAATAATATATAAATCGCTTCAGCAGTTCCGATTTTAAACAGACAAACATACCTACAAATTTTGGTAACGAAAACGAATATTATTAGCAATAATATTCGTTAAGAAATATGATCTATTTCTATAGGTTTTGCTGGCCCGTTCTACACAAGACAATAGCGTTAGAATACGAATGTACTTTGAAACAAAAATGTCAACAACTTCTTCGAGTTGCACGAAGATTGTTTACACAAGTAAGTAAAGTTTTATTACTGACATTAAGACACTTCCGCTTACGGAACGTCTACGTCGACGTCATCCGTCACACTTTCCGCCGAATCCTAGAGGCGTTGCGTGTTAAGCGGAACTCAACGCCGCGCATTGCTTCGTTACCTGAGCGAGGAAATGAACATTTTACTTACTTAATTTTCTCGAGAAGGGATCGAATTTACAACCTGTAGGGTTCACAGTCGTATGTCTGTGCCTTTTGTGTCCGTTTCGATTTCGCACGGTTCATTTCACATGATGGACAACCTTCCTAAACGTAGGTACACGTTGTATAATGTTCCTAATATAATATGAATTACAATATTTCATTGTAGCATCCAATAAAAAAAAATTAAAATGAAAATGACTTTCCCCACGCTGGATCCGAACCCACAATCATAATATACGTCCTAACTTTTTTAACATAAAAGAGCATTTTAACAATTTGAATATTTAGGTGGCGTCACTAGACACTCTGTTACAAATAGCAATGGAGCAAGCAAAGCAATTGACCAAAGCTGAACGCTGCTCTGTACTCTTAATCGATGTTGACCGTATGGAATTAGTTGAGAGAATACGCCCTTCTAACACACAAAATGGGGTAAAATTTTTTATAAGCTTCACACGAGAAGGAACCTAATATTTAGATAATCCGTTCCTTCCATCCAATTGTTGAGATATATTGTTTTTTTTAACATCATAAATACTTAAGACTATATATATGAGTATGTAAAATGTCATCAAATTGCTGGCTGTCATTTTATCGCTTAGGACTATTCATACATATGTATAATTTCTAAATAAAAAACATTAAAAAAAATCAACGTTTACAACCATTGTGGTACAGGAGGACGTCGTCTGCCTAAATACAATGGCAATACACACTTACACATAATTAAATCTAAAAAAACTAAATTGTCTTAATTTTATTTCCGTGTTAAGAAAGCGGAGCACTGAATTTTGACAGAAAGTAGAGATCAGAGTGTTTGGACAATAGGTGCTCTCTGCATACCATGCTCTGTATGAAAAAGGGTGAAGCTGCTTTTTTCTATAAGCAGGGTTAGGAAACGATAGTGTTTAATTTGTATGTTTCTTTTAGGACGATATAGAAGTTATCGAACGTAGGTTTCCCATGAACATTGGTATAACGGGACAGGTTATTAAAACTGGTACGCTTATTAATTGTAAAGATGCTAGAATGCATCCAGCTTACGATACTAACGTTGATTGCTTGCCTGGAGTGAATTGCAAGTTTGTATTTTTTTATTTCTATTACTTTATTTTGAAGTTATAGAACATTATTTATAGTAGATTTAAGAAAAAATCAGCTTCACGCTGTATCCCGTACACAGCAGAGTAGGCAGAGGGAACCTAGTGTTAAGGCACTCCCTTTCCGCCGAATACTAGAGGCATTGCGTGCTAAGTAGCGGATCTCATCGCCTCGCTTTGCCTCGACACCAGAGCGAAGAAAATTTAAACTCAAGTCTCAATATAAATCATTCTAATTCAATTCAATTCAAAATATTCTTAATTCAAATAAACTCTTATAAGCACTTTTGAATCGCCGAATTCATCTAAATACAAATATAACATTTTCTAAAATAAACTTCTAGATCAATCCTTTGTTTCCCAATACGCGAACAAACTGGCATAATAGGTGTAGGTCAGTTGATAAATAAAATTGGTGATCCATACTTTGATCTGATGGACGAGGAAATGGCCCTCGCCTTCAGCATATACTGCGGCGTCTGCATCACGCACTCTGTCGTGTACCAGAAGATACAGGAGGCTCATATTAGGAACGCGTTAGCTAATGAGCTGGTTATGTACCATATGAAGGTTATTTACCATATAGTAAAGTTAAATTTAAAAAAGCTTAATATTTTAGTAGACACCGCCATCCAAACAAATAAAATTGACTATATATAGGATCAGAGATCAAGAGGTCATTGGAAAGAATATTTTGTGACTATCCTTAAAGATTAAAAAAAGTCCGAAAAGTAAGATCCTCGTTTTCAGTTCTTAGATGTCTGCATCACACACTCTATCGTGTACAGAAAGATATTAGAAACGCGTTAACAAATGAGCTGGCATTGAGCTGACTCCTACGGGCCCCGAGAACAAAGAATCGTTGATGTGTATCAATCGCTTTGTCTTTGTCATTGACAAAACAAAGCTTTAATTACCTTCGATGGGCGTGGTTTAATTATTCCAATAGCTGGAAATGTACATTAACATTTTTGATGCCATACTGGTGAGGTGGTTCTGTGTGACTGTGTGTTTAACTACTAGGTTGGGTTCCCAGCTTCACGCTGCATCGCGCACACAGCAGAGTAGGCAGAGGGAGCCTAGTGTTAACACTCCGCCCCCCATTTCCCACTGAATTCTGGAGGCATTGCGTGTTAAGTGGCGGAACTCAACGCCACTGTTTGCCTCGAAACCAAAGCGAAGAAATGAAAATATTAAATATTTCATTTTCCTCGATTGGAAATCGGACCTACAATCTGTCGCTCTTACAGTCACACCGTTGTGCCCCTCCCCTGCGCTAAGACTGGTTGGGTTCCCACTTGCAGTAATGTTGTATTGAGTCTAAGTTTTTGTTGCCTGCTATTAATATTATTATTTCCTTACTAAGGTTGGAGACCAAGAGGTATTCCGTGTTATTGAATGCACTGGATTTCACAATCATCCACATATCGGTAGTCTACATTTTAACTTGCGAGCTCTGCCTCTAAGAGAGTTACCTTGCTATGTGTACAAAATGTTCAAGGATTTGGAGTTTGATAAAAAGTTAATATTATTTTTTATATTTCTGATTTATTGTGTGTTGTTGACTATTTACATTCTTTATTTTACTCAACTTATGTTCTAAACATGACTTCCTCCGCATTGCTCTACGAGAGAGGTATTCCGCCACACAGCACGCAAGGACTAGAAAATGGGTGGAAGTTCGGTGTCAAAGTGTATTAAATCTCACTCAACACTAGGTTTGTCAATCTACCGTGCTATATGCGGGATACAGCGTGAAGCTGAAATAAATATGCTCAATGTATTTATCATTTCTTCTTTGTATAGGTTTAACATAAAACAACAGAAGCTAGTTAGGTTTATCCTACACGTCAAGAAGGGCTACCGCGACGTGCCGTACCACAGTTGGTTGCACGCATTCAGCGTGGCGCAGTGGGCCTACGCGGCTATGAACAGTTATAAATTAGTTGCGAATGGATATTATACGTATGAATATTTTTTGATTGGTTTTTTTATCATTATTAATAGTATTTTTTTGACTTGTAGAGTTTTGATTGTGTTATTGATTTAGATATATTTAATAGTGGAATATATTCTTTTATTAATACGTCCTTCATATATTAATACTAAAAAAATATAAAAAAGTTTCTTTTTTAAATATTTTTCTAATGATTATTTTTTAAATATTTTTTCTAATATTTAATATTGTTTCCTCTTTTCAGCGATTTACAAGCTCTTATGTATATAATAGCTGGCTTAGTTCATGATATGGACCACCGTGGAACTACAAACAGTTTTCAGATTCAAGGACGTAAGTTCTCCATTTTATATTGAGCCTTATAAAGTCAAAGTTAATATATGGATAAACTCAAAGTATACACATTTAAATAATTGTAGATTTATTCTTACATTGTATATGGACCTAATAAACTTGAGGCTGTTAAAGGCTTTTAAAGAGGAATAGCGTCTGACAGTAACGGCTGTTGTAAGTGGTTTTGGGTTTCATTACTAACTAGAGGGCGCGCGCGGCTTCGCCCGCTTATTATGAGTGAATTCTAAAAAAACCACGAAACACGTGTTCAATAAAATATTTTTTACAGTCTGAATTTAAATTTTTATAAAAATCGGTGGTAGTTT
>DWMY01000348.1:0-28314 GCA_018249775.1 Heliconius hecalesia formosus
TTGCTGAGCGTGGGGTAAAACAACATAACAGGGTAACACTGATCGAACGTTTTCTGCGCATAGGTATTCTGCGCAATTTTACGCGAGTACCTCCGATTATCAATAAGAGTTTAGCCGGACTATAAATTCCGACACTTTTGATTCGCTTAATTTAAATCAAATCGAATATGTATATTAAAATATTTATAAATTAAACTTCTTACAACTCTGCCTCAATATTTTTTTGTTAAAGCTTATCTTAATAGAATTGTTCGACATTTCAACACAACATTTAGAATCAGTTGTTTTATTATTTTTATTATTTTTTTTTCACAGTAATGAGACTGGGTAAGAAAAAGGAGAAGAGTGGGGAAACAGAGACAGGACGCGCTCAGACGGTGGAAGGAGTAGCCAGGCTCATCTGCTCAGCTAAGGGCTCGCATAATGCACCTCTAAAAGGTATTTATATATTTAATTTATGTTAGAAATATTTTTATTCTGTATATAAGGGCAATATGAGTGCATTCTCGCTGTGGTGGACAAAGTGCGGCGTTGAGTTCCACCATTCAATACGTAATAGTTCGAAAAAAAAATTATAACAGTATAAGTAAGTAATAAGTAATGCCATAACACAATGTTTGCTGGATTTTCTTTGTTTGTAATGCTATATGTGTGAAGCTGTCTAACATTTTTTTTATTAAACGTGAAGTTCATTTCTGCATTTTATCTAAGCACCAAAATTCCGCTCATATTTTAAATACAGACTTCTTCGTTTAAATTAAACCTAAAACTGTAATGTTCTTAATAATATTAAAAATTATAAATCAATATTTTTTTTCCAGTATACATCGACGGCACTGAATGGAACGGAGTTAAATTCTTCCAACTATCCACGCAATGGCAGACTCACGTGAAGACCTTCCCTGTTGCAACTTGCGGGGCTCCCCTCGCACCTCCTGAGACCTAAGCCCTTTGAAACCCCTTTCAACGACCACGTAAGGACATTTCGAGTGACCCATGGGACTCCTCGAATGACCTGGGAACTCTTGCCCTGCTCTATCCAGGGACCGTTTTGGTCAAGGTCAAGTGCAGTCAAGGCACACTTGGGTAACATCTTAATAGAGATCTCTTAGTAACGTCTTACAAGGGACAAGTATGAAATTAATACCGACTTCTTCTTAATCGAATTGTTGGTTTTTTAGGCGTTATTGTCGCTTTTTATGTTTTATTGGACTGAATATGTGTGGATAAATTAGAAGCGAAAAAAAAAATGTTTTGTGATGGTGTTATATCATAAATTATTACGTGTATGAATATTCAAGCAAACCAATGAATAGGTTGTTAGTCGGTAAAATTATTTAGGGTTGAACTTTATCTGAACATAGTTCAGGTTCAAATCCCGTGGTCTCGATGTATGTAAGAGGCTTTCAGGTCATTTGCGCAAATGTGGCTTCAGTAAATGGAAACAAATGAATAAATGAATTTATCGTTCATTTTATTTAAGAGTGGCCCATTCAATAATTAAATGTAGAAATTTAAATGGCTTAACCCGTTTTAATGAAATATATTGCAAGCTTATTTATGTTAGCAACTATACAGATTTCGATGTAACTTAGTCGATGTTTTAGGTCATATTTGCGCATATTTCCATATTATATTAAACTCAATATTATTGTAGCGTTACTTAATAGTCGAGCTGCCATTAGCATGGCTTTTATTATGGAACTTTGAATCGTATTCTATGTGTATTAGAAACGATTTTACATTAATTGCTATATAATAAAGTTGCATAATGAAGGCTCAAAAAAAAACGCATTATAGTCATTTCATAGTAGTATTTAATAATATATTAGATATTTTAATTTTAATAAATAAATAAATAAATAATTAATAATGTGTACTCAATTCGTATCGGAGTAAAATGGTTCGTGACATTTCCATAGGTTAGTTTTGGTGGTGAACTTACGGTGTTTCCGGCACATATCAAGTGGGGGAGTGCGTTTTTATTTTGTCTGTGATTCGAGAATGGTTTTTTTTTTGTTAACGCGATTTGTCGATGGTCGCTATTTTTTTTTGTACTTTTTTAGAGAAGCAATAGCTTTGATACGGTAGCGTTTTTTTTTTATATAAATCAACAGTGATAATCCCGTTTGAAATAGTATACGCTAATCAAAATTTGCCAATAACTTGTGAAGTTAAAGAGTATTATTATATTCGAATTGAAATACAACTTTTGAATGATACGACTAAAGTGAAATTCAATCGCGTCGTATTGTATAAAAAATATTTGAAAACTAATGTAGTGGTATGCAAGAGGCTTGGTTTCCAACGACTTTTCCAAAATATCATAGATTCTTACTCTATCGGTGTTTAGAAAATAAATTTAATGTACATCTGTGGTTTTAGGTAAGATAATTTGTACACGGCAACGAAATTAGGGCTAAAACGGAGTATGACTCGTTTATGGAAAGTCGATGTTCGTATAAGAAGTATAAATTAAAATTAAAATACTGAAGCTACAAATGATTCATATCTTTGAAGTACGAAATGACGATTAAAATAAAATTAGGAGCCTTAATTGTTGTTTGTTTGAAATTTTATTAATAACCATTATATTAATATCTTAAAAATAAAGGAACAAATTGACTTTTCTTTAACAATACAAAAATATACGTGTATAAATTTAATGACCACGATTTAGTCATCATAGGCTTTTGTGGAGCTCAAGGTGCTCTTCCAAGTTTACTTTTCACCCGCTGAGTGCCAAATTTTGATCATTTGCCAGTTAACTTCCAGCTATGTTTTTTTAAATCATTATTACTTACTATACATTACGGTCGACGAATCGCGGCCTGACCTGAAGTTGGCGGTATTGTATTTTAGAATTATTCTTATTTTTCATTATTTTCCTGACCTTATCTTGAAAAAATCTGACTTCAGGGCAGCCACGACTCGATCGTACTGTAAACTATATTAAATTTAAAAAAATACGGAATCATTCTTTTTTTTTATTTGTATATGACTAGCACTTTAAAATATTACAGAATGTATGATATTTATGAGTTGAGTTGTCAATTTCTATTATGTAAAAGTTTTTTTTTTAATAATCTAACAATGATCTTAGTCGAATCATTTTAGAATGAATATTGTATTTAAAAAATAATGATTGTGAATTGTTTGTTATTTATTCTAAAGTATGATTTCATTTAAAGGCTTTGTCATTTTCATTTTTTGTATGGAAGAAATAACATTGTACGTAAAAGGCTTTTTAAGGGAAACTTTGAGACATTTAAAAAGAGATTTTAAATTCTTGTCATATCTACAAAACCCATTTTTTATTACATGTGATAAATATTTTTAATGTTATTGTACTTTGTAAGGGAGGGGGATGTGATTCATAATGAAGAATGTAGTATATTTTCTACTCTCATCACAATGACATTGGCATTCATCGCAGAGGGATAGGCAGAGGGAACTTAGCGTTAAGATAATCCTTACCTTACCTTTTTTTTTGGTATAAGGCCGACGTGGCTCGGTTGCACAAGGGTGTGACTATAAATGTTTTCTTGGTCTAGTACCAATGTAAAGCGCGGCGTTGAGTTCCGCGTGAGTCTCGAGGATTTGGCAGTAAATGGGGAAAGGAGGGTCTTAACCCTTGATCCCCAGGTTCCCACTGTCTACTGCGCATGTGCTAGATACAGTGAAGCGAAAAAATTATAACAGTAAGAGTATCCCTCTGTCTTTCCATCTAAAAAATAAAGAATGTTCAAACAATTTTTTTTATTATGGCAATTTCAATACAGGAAATTATAATTTTAGATAATATAATGACTGATTGACATCTCTGCATACTTTTTTTAATGTAAGGATGAATGCAAAAGTTTTGTTTAAATTATTCCTAATAATATAGCACAAAAATATAATGTATTTGTTTTTTTTATATAAATAATATGTAATTTGTTTTTATGATGTTTCTAGGTTCAATGTGGTGTTGACATTTAAAAACTTAAGTCTTTTTGTGAATTGTTATTTTATTTTATATATAACAATAAAAAAATTATAAATTCTATTCATTTATATTAAAACATCTATAAAATAATAGAACATATGACTTAATCGGTAATTAACATTTGAACAGTTTCTCCATTAGTTTAAATCCTGATATGTGAAAAATTTTGTTTATTAATAAATATTTTTCTTTATGCAATGTATTAGTAACACTAAAAAATAAATCTTTTCATTTATTTACTCGCAACTATATAAAATAAATATATATATATATATATATATATATATATATATATTTATTTATTTATTTATTTATTTATTTTGCATGCCGTGTGGGAAGGCGTCTAGTCGTTTGTGAAGTGTGCTGGAAATAGTCTTTTTGTGATGACAGCTATTGTAATTTTCCCATTGGAAAATAGTTTTGTTTTCTATAAAACAATTTACAGGCACAAATCGAAATGACTTTTATATATAATGCCACTGTATATAATTTTGAATGCTAGTATTTATTATATTATAAATATTATTATGAAAATTTTTAATGTATGTGTGTTTCAACATATTATTGTTATTTTCACATATTCATCGGCTTTCAAATGAAATATTGATCCTTAATTTAAAAAAAAAGGCATAAATTTTGTAATTTTGTAAACTATTTTCTTTAAATTAGATTTGAAAATGTTATCTTTTCATATTTTACATTTGTAACAATGCCCATAATAATAAATTTATAGGCCAACTTTAATTTGTATGTAGGTACTGTAATAATCGAGACAAAGATTACTATTCATGAAATTTAAAGCTTAATTTTAAAGTAAACATGTACTTTTGATTATCTGCAGTGTATAGCAGTCTTTAAAGTGCCATTAATTTTCATAGTAAATGGCATATAAAATAAAAAGCTCAAGTTCTCGGTATAGAGGCCTAGCCGACTCAACATAGCCGTGTATTACATTATAAACATTATAATAGAAATAGTACTTTTATAATAAGCTATTATGATTATATTGTGTATCGAATATTAATAGTTTGCTTAAATTGATAGGTTCAACTTTATTTTTACGTATTTATGATTTTATTTCATGTCACTAATTTTGAGACATTCAAAGGTTTTTTTTTCAAATTTCCTTAGAAGTAAAAATTTTTAATGATATTATGTATTATTCTTCATTTTTTAATTAGTTTTTTTTTCTATGATGTTTTAAGCAGACTATTAATGCTCGAAAAAAAATATATAATATTGTTTAATATAATTTTGATCTCATATCTGCTGACTGACTTGGCGATTAAATTTTTTTAATTATTTGGCTGTACGCTTAGAATGAATTAATTAATGTATTATAAGAAGGTATTCAATGCAACTTGTAATCGTATATCAATAATTTAGTTATTCATCACAAATAATTTACTACCAATTAAAAATGGCTAACTATAGTTATTCTGTTTAGTTCAGATAGTTATGTTAAGTTGAATTAATTAGTACAAAGGTATATTAGATTTATGTTAATTTTATGTTATTTATAAAACAATTTTATACATTTCAAAGTAGCGAAGGTGCAATAAATATATGGAAACTATTAATTTACAGACAGATTCTGGTCTAACAAGTTGTTTAACATCAATGTGTTTAAGCAAAGTCATGAGATTTATTATTTTATCACATTTTGCAGTATGATTTGTATTTATTGTACAAATAAAATTTTGCATTAAAATAGTTGGTCTTATTTAAAATATTTGGGATTTTCAATGTAAATGCAAATGTGTATACAAAATATATATTTATATATTACAATTATAATGTCACTTACATGTTATAAACCATTGAATAGCAAAAATTGATTTCTTAGGCCATTTTCTCCGCCAACTCCGCCTTCAGGAAGTACATACAACAATCCATCCTCCTGTTTCTTTGGTGAGAATTCCCATAAATTTTTATTACTTTTGGCCAATTCTTCTAGAGTCCAAATGGCAATGAATCTAGACTTTCCATGCCTACACAGAACATATACATTTTTGGGATCATTTTTGAAATTATCTCCAGGATCGGAAATAATAATTATGCCACACACAAGGGCCCAGTGAGCAGTGTGACCATGTCTCAAACACGGAGAGTGGTTGAAATCTGCATCATATCTGATTTGGCATTACATTAAGAAAATAGAGAAGAATAAATAAATAAAAAAATAATGGAACAATTGAACATAAGAAGAATGTGAATGTCTTAACACTAAGTTCTCGGATTCCCCTTTCCTACCCTTCTGTGTGCATATGTGTTGATACAAGATTAAGCTAAAAAAAAAGAATCCATTGTGGTTAAATGAAATGATTATGATATTGAATTTTAGCACTCAACATGCAATTTGAGATGCGGAGCAGAAGATGAAGTTACTTAACAGTGGATTCTACATTGATACATGTAGAATCCACAGTTAAGTAAATCCATTCTTGAAATAAAAGTTAAAAATAAACATGACAATTTATATTTACGAAATTAGTAATCGTGAAATGAAATTAATTAATCAAAATTTAAAGTGTAAGATATGATTATTGAAATCCTGTTAAACAAAATCAATAGTATAAATGTCAAAAGTATATTCTCATTCTGTGTGTGTGTTTATCACACCTTTTCAAATTAAAAAGGATACGGAACTAATAATACACCACCATTCAAAAGTTCTAGTATAATTTCCTCAGAAAATAAACCACCTGTTCTTATACAATAATTAATATTTTCTATATCAGCTAAACTTATAGCCTTCTCGGCTAGTTTTACCATGTTTTTACAGCTGAACATTTCCCCATTGTTGCTATAACCTTCTAATTTAGTAATACTCATGAGTTCTTCTGGAGCTACTTCTCCATTTAAGAGCATTGATAAAGCCACTAGTCCACAAGTGGGCCCTATTTGTAGTATTGATTCAAAATGTTTGTAGTTATAACGATATGGAGGTTCGTGTAAGCAGATATTATTTTTAGCACAAGCTTCCCATAACTGAGGCTCGTGGGTAGCCCACTCGCAGACATCGGAGTAGCTGAAACTAGGAGAACTATCACAAGACTTGGCTGGAGAGTTTGCAGGGAGGGAAGGTGGCGGCGGCGGCGGTGCTGGCGGTATAGTACACATAATTATTAATTATAAAAGAAAATGTTATCGTATACTTCTATTTTTATACATTGTGCTGCGATATCCCTTCTGGACTTCGATAAATAACAACAATCATTCATTCTTTGTGACAAACAGCTGATCGCGTCATTCAGTTAAGTCTGATAAGATTTTTTTTTATTGAACTTACTTTCACAATTATGTATTCATATTTTTTGTAATTATATTTATTGTATAATTATGGTACTTCACATTTTAGTATACCTATTAATATTACAAATATTTTATAAAATAACATTTATATATTTTGAACGCATCTTACGCATTGATTTCTTGGGTGTGGTAAAGTTTTGTTCATTCATTTTAAAGTCAACGTTTCATTCATTCTCTTAATTCAGCTGACAGACGGCGGTCTGTTGAGAAAGATAATTATAGTAATTTTACTGTAATTTAACTTGTTGAAACTAAGTGAAAGTACTTTCCATTGAAAACTGGTTTAGTTTAAAAGTAATTTATCATGGCAGAGTCGCGGAAAAACCATCTTGTTATAGATGGGGGTCAACATGCAGACAACAGTAACCTTGCCTCTTACAGGCCTATCCCGGAATCAGATTCAGGTAAATTCATTAATTGAACATGGAAATTTAACTAACAATACCTACTGTTTATATTACATTCAAATATATCATATAAGTATGAAATGGAAATCAAAACATAAGGCATTTTCATTCCACAAGATGAATAAAATGATGTATCATTTTCTAAGTATCAAAAAATGTTTCAACATTACATTTCGCATCTTACAGAATATTACGCATGATAAATTTTCTTTGTTCATTTATATTTAAATGTGAACGACACTATCAATCAGCTGATACCTTGACATTTAAGGAAAAAGGCGCTTAGCGTAATGTCAAATTAAATCTATAACCCTGACGATTTAAAATGTCCTCTATACTCGTATTTATGAATATCAGAGTTCTATAAATCAAATGGTCTAGTCCATTAGTTCTATATCTCATCATAAAAATAGTAAAATTAATTGAAAATAAAGATCCTTTCGTGTTTTTTTTTAATTAAAAACCATTGATTTTGGTGTCTTTAAAGTTTGTAAGCGTCGTTGTATAACAAACTTCATTTGGCCATATTATAAAGCGCTTTCATTGGACGGTTCCGAAAGCGTAGCAGCGCCATTTTGTAGTCGGGCTGACTGATGCAATAAAATAGATTATTTGCGTTTTATCACAGTAATTTGAATAAATTAATATATAAAAGTCATTTAGTTGTGAATATCCTTCATTTTGGATTTGCGTTATATATATATAATTTTATATATCATTTGCTTAAGATATAAATATTTGTTCGATAAGAGACGTCTCTGTGTTGCTGGGATAACTAAATTCAGGAAGTTCTTATAAACGACAATTGGGGCTAAGGAGAACACAATCGGTACATCATTTGTTGTTCAGAACGAATATAAATTACGGAAGGTATCAATTATAAGATAACCCGTAATAGAAGATCTTGACAGAAGATTTCATTTTCAGCTATTTAAACCGAATTTATCGTAGCTGATTCAGACTTCATGGAGCTGGAGAACACCTGTGAAATATCAGACGACTCAGAGGATCACTGGGACCACGACAGTACCGCCACTATGCTTTCGCTTTATTTACAAAATGTGCAAAAGTTCAGAAACCCTCACATTCGGAAAAAGGATGTTTGGATAGAGATCGCGAACACGATCGGCAACAAGACCGCGGACAGTTGTGATAAGAAATTTAGAAATTTAAAACAGACTTACCTAAGATTGTTGCGGAGAAAGAAAAAATGTGGTGTGACAGCATTTAAGTGGCCATTTTTTGATTTGTTTGAGTCAATTTACAACCCAGATGGGCAACTACAGGTGGATATTGAGCGTAAAGTTAAAAATGATGAAATAAGTGAGATGATCGCCAAAGAAGTTGAAATGTCATCATCATCCAAACTTTTAGAAAGTTGTGCGAATGGATCATCATCTCAATACAAAAATGAGGAGGAAAGAAGGAAAGTTGTGAAGAAAAGGAGTGCAGAGTTAAAGAAAGTGACAACAGAAATGCGGGACAGGCAAAAAGTTATTGAACAAAAACTAGATAGGTTAATTAAAATTGTGGAAGAGTCTAATTCCATACAAAGAGAAAGGAATAGATTATTTCAACAATTTCTTGAAAATTCTAACCAAAGTGATTAGTTTAATGATAAGTCGCCATGACACAACGGTACATCTCTGATAGTAGATGCAGTGGTGATGAGTGAACCCAGGCTCACAAGATGCAATGTCTTGAAAATTAGGTGGAATGTCAGGAATGGAGTGTCAACACCAGGTTCTCTCTGACTACCATGTTATATCTAGACTACAGAGTGTAGCTAAAACAAAGACAAGAACTGTCATAGTAATGTGTGACTCAAATTATTATATCATAAAGATTTTTGGGAATAGTAAACATTTACCATTGTATATATTTCTTTATGTAATATTATATTATAAGTAAAATTATTCATTATCGAATAAATTGTAGTTTTTTTTTATATGCACTTTTCGTGTTAATATCATGTGTACAAATGATTATTAGATAGATTATGTTTGTTATAAACTAACAACACTTTCTAATATTCATGTACTAGTTTTTACCTTTGATTTTGACCTCTTAGTCAATGATACCTTCTAATAGCCCATACAGTGGGTAAGGTCATAAAGGAATATACAATCCTAAGTACATAGACATTCCAATGCAAAAAATATTTTTCATTTCAAACATAAAAAAAAAAAAAAATATTTAAATTAATTTATATATTTATTTAATTCAATTTTCTTTTAAGTTATTTTCTTAATGATAAAGAAAAACTATTTGGATTCTCCCTAAAAAAATGTTATTACTTTGATATATATATATACAGAAATGAACATTTTTATGTTTTCTTAATAATAAATATATTTTTCCAGTATATGTTGTGTTTATCATTAAGCAATACATATAATAATAACAGATATATGTATGAATGGTTCCTTATTTCTTCAAGTACTGATGTGCCAATAATTCATAATATTGTACGCAACTTTCATATGTGATAAACCAATAAATAAATAAACTCGAATTCTGCCATCCAATACTCAATGTTTGGGAAATTGGGTAGAAATTGGAGAACTATCTTACTTAACACCAAGTTCCTATTTCCTATTTGACAATGCAGGAAAAATGTAATCCTGTTAAATAAACACCTTATGAATATTAAACTGTAAATATTTGCATTTACAGTTGTGGGTTCAATTCCCACTTGGGATAATGAGATATTTAAAATTTTCATTCCTTCTCTCTAGTTATGGTTCTTAACATTAGGCTCCCACGTTTCCTTTGCCTACTCTGGTATGTACTGAATTCAGCGTAAAACAAAAGATAAATAAAAACAAATTCATTTGTAAACTAACTTTAACTATATAACTTCCTCATTATGCTGAAGTATAAAAATCTTTCGTCCCTTTTAAAGAACATTTTATGGGAGAATACAACAATGCATGTTTTTGAATTGATTGAGATAAAGAAAATATTATATTTGTATTGTGAATACAGTATGTATTGTATAGACTAAAACCTTCTAGTGGGCCATGAAAAATTTTGATACACTTAATATATAAATAAAATGTTCAATTTGTCATATATAAAGAAATGTACTTAAGAAAGGAAAAAAAATAATAAATCATTCATTTTTTTACCCAGAACCATTACGTTTACATCTCGACGGCATCGATATCTCTTTATTAAATGTATATAATCTATCTATATATATAAAAGGACATGTACCTGACTGACCGAGGTAAGACGCACGCACAGCCGTAACCGCTGTGCGTAGAAACGTGACATTTGGACAGATGTTCATTTTCATAATCTGGACATCCACTAAGAAGGGATTTTGAAAAATTTTAACCCTAAAGGGATGAAATAGTGGTTGAAAGTTTGTATGGAAAAAAAATAAATCGGCACCGATTTTTATAAAATTTTAAATTCAGACTTAAAAATGTTTTATTGAACACGTGTTTCGTGGTTTTTTTAGAATTCACCCCTAAAGATGCAAATAAGCGGGCGAAGCCGCGCGCGCCCACTAGTTTTTTAATAAACTAACAGATAAATATCAGTTTATAGATTTAAAAAGCGTTTAAGCTTTCGTTGTCTGTATTAAAAATAAGAAATAAATCACTTATAACATTATGAAAAAATATTTTAATCTACTTACATATTACAAGTATGGGATTGCCAAAGAATGTTTCATAATTCTCTCTTTTTTTCTTTAGTCTTTTATATATTCACCCCTTTCACTAAAACTTTTAACCCCTTTGGTTCACGGCGCACCGACATCTGCCCGAGTATTGCGTCATTCCTGCTGGAACTTTGAAAGAACTGAACGAACTTGTTTTTAGAGATCAGTGCTTAAAGCTTAAGATGGTTTCAAAATTGATTTAAAAAAAAGCATTGATAATATGTTTTACTTTTAAAAGTTTATTTTTTTGTTTATAAACTATTTATTTTAAAAACAAAAAATAATAAAAAATTATGTGACTGCAAACGCCAGGGGTTGTGAATTCGACTCCCAGTTGTGGAAATGAATTTGATACACTTTCATTTCCTTCTCTCTAATATAGAGGCTTAAGAATTCAGCAGGAAGAGGCAAACGATATTGTCTTAACACTTGATTCCCAGGTTCCCTTTGCGTACCGGTGTTTTATATAAAATATATATAATTTTTATTATATACTCTTTTAACTTTTTTTGTAATTTTTTTAGTATTGAATATCCCTTTCGAAATTGTTTTTAATCCTGTTAATAATTCCGTAATTCGCAAAAGTTCCATTATTTTTCCAATATAAAACAATACAATACATAAATACAAGACTTCTCCTTAATGTTTAAAGTGTTTGTTGAGAATAGAATAAACAAATAAGCAAATGACAAGTTTATTAAGAAAACCCTATTAGTAATTAGTATATACAATGACGATACGGGACCCGTTGACATTTCCCAGCTTTAAACTTTTTTTTAAACTTAATGATAAGAAAAAAGTTAACTTTCTTACTGTAACTCTTTTAACTGTTAGTGTTCCCGAGATCAGTGTAGTGAGAGGACGCACTTGTTGTAAGTAATATTTCTTTTAATTTTAAAGTACTTCTATGTTTTTGATTGATTTGAAATTTTACATCGTTAGAGAAATTTATTTAATTATAAATATTTTAAAGTTAAGATGCTTTTTTAGTTGAAATATTTTTTTTGTTGTAGAATGTATGTTATGATGATGAAATATTTGAAAGTATGTGTGATATTAACAATATTATACTTTAATTAAAGCTTAAAATTGCTATCTACGGTTAACAAAAAAAAAGCATATTCTTATTATGTAACAATTATTTTACAATTTTCAAAACTACAATTTTTTTATACACGATTTTTACATATTTTTAACAAAAAAAATAGTAATAACTTGGAGATTTGTAGTTTTTTGTCCTGTAATTCCCTCTAATTATGTACATCGAGCATTCCTCTTTTTCTCTAACTTAATGGAACCTCGGAATAAGTTACTTTTTTTGCTTTGCCTGTCGGAATGCGTGCTGTCCGTCTTTGGCGTCTTCCAGGAAGGTTTAATTTAAACTTCAAAAAAGTAACGAGACTTGTTTTTTTTTTTGACGTACTGCAATTTTGGCGATGCCTGTCATACAAGATATTGCCGAAATGTGGCTCTACGGGGTAGCTTAATAATATTTTAATTTTTTCTCCAATACTATTACTAATTTCTACGCACAGATTAATATTTTTTTATACAATTTTTTTAACCTCACGCTGTATCCCACACAGGGTGGTAGTGTAGACTGAGGGAACCTAGGAACCTATTGTTAAGACACTTCGTTCCCCATTTTCCTCTGAGTTCTTGAGGTATGTCGTGTTGAGTGGCGGAACTCAACGTCGCGCTTTGCCTCGTTACCAGTGCGTGGAAATGAAAATATAAAATATTTCACTCCCTCGAGTGGGTTACGATATTTGTGCTACAAATTTTTAATTACAGTCTTGCTAAAATACTTCCCTGTAATATTAAATATTCAATTTTGAAAAAGTTAATTAACAATATTAGATTAGCGTAAATCAACGTAAGAAAATATCTAAAACTGTTAGTTTTAGTCAAATTATACGAGGAAACTTTTCAATCTAAATAATAAAGAAATATATTACTGAATTTTCTTCGTTCCACGATTTTTTTATTTTCAAAAGCATTCATTAAATTAAATTCATATAAATACTACAGATACGAACATTAAAAGATAAATAGAGTCTAATTGATAACCACCTTTTCTTACAGAAGTCGGTTAAAAAAATAATAAACAAATCGACGCCACTCCATCTCCATTCTTACTTCTGACAAGTATGTCGGGTTATTAATCTCTTTTTGCCAGAGTTAGATGTAGCTATTATATTGTATAAGTTAGTTAAGTTAGTTAGTATTGCTAGTGACGGTGTCGCGTAAAGTCGTCTTAGTGAGTGTCTGTCGTAGTAAAGCTATTTTTAAACTGAAATTATAATTTTTGTTTAATATATAATGTTGAAGTCAGTCTAGACTGTAAACGCGACGGGTTGTTGGTTCAATTCCTACTCAACAATGGAATATTTTATATTTTGATTTTTTGATTTCCTTCGCTTTGGTGTCGAGGTAAAACGCGAAATTGGGTTCCGCCACTCAACAGTATTAGTGTCTTCAGAATTCTGCCGAAAGTGGGGAAGTGTCTTAACACTAGACTCCCCCCTGCCTACCCAGCTAAATACAGCGTGAAGTTGTAAAATTATTGGCCATTATTAAAAAAATATTAAATTTATTTTTATTTATTATATTTTATTTAGTTATTAGATTAATTATATTTTTTTCTATTTAATACTTGTCTTCCATGTGTTTATTCCATTAAGACTGATTGAACTAACACTCTAATTGATTGTGTAACTTTATCTTCTAATTGAGTGTCTTTTTGTTGAATTAAGGAGGAGGAGGAGGACGTTTTTGCTAAACAATATTAAATGCTATAATTTTTTTTTGTATTGTCATATTTATATTATTTAGTTTTAAATTTAAAGTATAAAAAATTATAAAATTAAACCTACTACCAATCAGCCGGAAACTAAGGTGGTTTTTGAAAAAATGATGTAATATTAGTTATTGTTTTTTTGCTAAAACACTCCCTTTCCATACTTATGTTTCCCTCTGTAGACATTGCGTTCTGTAGACATTGCGTTTTGAGTGGCGCAACTTAACGCCGCGCTTAGTCTCAATACCAGAGCGAGAATATGAAAATATTCAATATTTCATTTCCACGGATCAATCGGTACCGAACCCACATCCTGTCGCTTATATTTTGTATATATTTTTTACATTGTATTTGTATGTAATATTCGGTATTTAGTTGTGATGTCACGCTATATGACAATGTTTTCTAATGTTAGTTTTAATTACGGTAATCAAAAATATTTGGAAATATACTGACTATTGAAAATGGATACAGCTCAATTTTTTTGCTTTACTAGCTTGTTTCGTGTTATAGCAACGTTCGTTTTGACAAATTATATGTAAAATGTAATATTTTAATGTAATAAAGTAATGTAATATTTTTTTAGTTTCACGCTGTATGTATCCCCACACATAGCAGTGAGGGCTGAGGGAACCTAGGAACCGATAAGACAATCTGTTCCTATTAAAACGTTGCCGTTCCCCACTTAACGCCGAATTCTCGAGACATGTTTGGTGGAACTCAACGCTGTGCTATGCCTTGTTACCAGAGCGATGTAGTGAAAATAAAATGGGAGTCGAACCCACGACAGCAACTGTAAACTCAGTCAGACTGTGAACACAGTCGCTCTCTTGTGCCCCTGCGCTACAACGTTCTCAACAATGTTTTTAAAAGAATATCAAAATTGATTTATCTGTGTATCAGTATCATATATTTATTTGTTATTATACATAATATTTTAATTTTATATTACTAAGTAAAAACAAGTTGTAAATATTATATATATTAGAATTAATTTTGTTTAAACAGTCGATAATCTAAAAGCCACGAAATATTACACAATTTAATTTAATTTAATAATACTTCAATGAGACTAGTAGGTGGTAAATATAATAATAAATATATTTTTTTTCTAAACCATACTGTTCTAAACTTTTAGCAAAAAAATCTATTCTAATCGGAAAATGTCTTCTTTTAAATAAAGATGTTTCGAGAACCTCTATTCATTACAGACACATTTTGTAATCTGGCAGTACTGCTTTACAAATAATATAAATCCTTATTTTCAACTTCGGGCGAATGATTATATTTCGACAAAGCACGGCGTTGAGTTCCGCCGCTCGACGTGCTATGTCTCAAATATTGGCAAGGTAGTTAACGGAGTGTCTTAACATAAAGTTCTCTCTGCGTACTCTGTTATGCGATAAAAGAGTAAAACTGATTTTTTTTATCAACTTCTAACTAATACTTTAGCTAAACTATAAATAAAACAAATATCCTCATTTTAGAACTCCGGGCCTCCAAGGCTAGTCTACACAAGTCCAAGGAGAAGGTATCATCTGACGGCGCTGAAGAGAAGCTGCTTCAGAAGGAGGACGAGGCGAAGATCACCACGCGCGTGGACATGGCAGATGCTAAATATGTGGTCGGCGACCACAGGAATGGGGATGCTAAGATCGAGCTAGATGCTAATAAACGGGTAAAGATCTATAGATTTTTTTATTGTAAATTCACTATAGAGACAGAATTTTAGGAATCGTTTAAATTTTTCTACATATTTGTTATTTAATGTAACAAAAAGTACTTATTTATTGCAGTTCCTAGAAGGCAAAAACAAGTTAGGTAAACTGTCAAACTCTCAAAGGTTGGACATTTTATCTAAGAAGAAATGTAAATTTAAATTTTTTGCCATTTCGAAAACGGCGTTAATGGAATTTTAGAATCTTTTAGGATCGGACAGCCTAATATCAAATATGTCGAAGTTGATTCCTGTAGAATAAAAGCAAATAAAAAAAAAAACAGCTTCACGTTTTATCCTGCACACGACAGGGTAGGCAGAGGCGACCTAGTGTTAAGACACTCCGTTCCCCACTTTCCACCGAATTCTGGAGGCATTGCGTAGAGAAACTTATTTTATGAGTCTTTAGAAAGCATTATTATTATTATTAGAGTTAGAAGTTTAAAAAAAAAAAAAATATAAGAGAACATGTGTAGCCTCCGGCTGTAATAAAGTAATAGTATATATTCTAGAGAAAATTATAGAGAAACCCGCTAGTTTTTTTTTTCTAATCACATAACGTATGCATTCTAATGGTATCTCGTAATTTGATTTGCCATCGAGTCGCGCTGTTAACTGTTGCTAATACCGTACTCGCTGATGTTTATTGGATTGTGTGTTTCATTCGATTATTCTAGGAGATTGCGAGATGCGATGACACCCTCGTAGCTTGGTGGTTAGGTGAGATGCTTCTAATATATGCGATGTGGGTTTTCATTTTCGCATGAGGAAAAAAGTTTACTAGGAAAATAATTAACGACATACAATGTATTTTTTTTACATTTTTAAGTTCAAGTGTTATTTTAATAATTAGGAAAGAAAAGTACCTTTTAGAGAACATATAAAAATTTGATTTTAGCGGGATTTGAACCCGCGCCTCTTGGAAACCGACGGATTTGAACGTAGCGGGATTTGCTAGCAAGAACATATCTCTGTTGCTAGTAAATCCCGCTACGTACCTGAAAAATATTTGACGTAAAATAAGTTGTGTAACAAAGGTTATATATATATAAAGGCAATAAGAATTTTGATATAGCTTGAGTAGAACATACCTTAATTGGCGACCAGCACTTGATAGGTTTCAATGCAGATTGTAGGCGCTGGTTATTTTTTTTCACATTTCTTCATTATATTTAAAGAAACATAATTTGCTTTCGATGATTTTTATCGTAATTGGAAATAAATATTTATATCTTGAACTCGAAATGGATATGTCATGAGTAATTACGGATAAAAATAATAAAAAACTGACTCGAATGTTATTGATAATACTATCTTATGCTATCTGTAACACATTTCTAAGCGACAATTCAAATAACCTTGTTCTGGTATCAAAGCGCGGCGTTGAGTTCTGCCTATCAAAAAGCAATGTCACGAAAACTGGGAAATGGAATGTCTTAACACTAGGTTCCTTTTGTGTGAAGGCATAAAAAAATAAACTCAATAACTATAACATATATTTATGTATATATTTATTTATTTAATACTTTATTACACCAACTTAAACATAAAACAAATACAAGACAAAAAAAAAAAAAAAGGCGGCCTTATCACCAGGTGATCTCTTCCAGGCAACCCTTGCCAAAAAAATAATATATATTTTATACTATTATTTTCCATAGCAATTCACGGGCCTCACAAAGGAGGAACTGATGAAATACGCAGAGGATCCGTTCTGGGTGCGGCTCAGGTGGTTCATGTTCATACTGTTCTGGGCTCTCTGGTTTTGCATGCTGGCTGGGGCCATCGCCATCATCATTCGGGCTCCGAAATGCGCGCCGCCACCACCTCGGACTTGGTGAGTTGAATGTTTAATTTAGGTGTAGTTTTTGAAGAATTGTAGGATATGGGAGTGTAGAGGAGGTGAATTATGAAGACTTTTTTGCAGGTGTTATAAGGAAACACGAAGTTTTTCAAGTCTCTTTTTAAGTCATGTGAAAGAAATAGAGTGCATGACAGAGCGAAACGCGTGCGAGTGTAAACGCGACGGGTTGCCGCTTCGATACCCACTTGAGAAAACGAAATGTTTAATATATTTTTTTCCTCGCTCTAGTAACGAGGCAATGCGCGGCGTTGAGTTGTGGTAATAATTCCTCCAGCAATCGGCGGAAATTTCTAATAGGTATAGGTGATCCCATAAAATCGATTAGATAATACTCAGCCAGGTCCACTAAAGAACATAATTATTCGCTTGGACAGAACAAAGAACAGAGTTGTTTTGTTACTCTAAACTCTAAAGAGACCATTGAAAAATATGTAATATTTTTGTTAATAAAAGTTCAAATGTTATCTTTTCCGCGCTATTGTATAGAGACATTTCAAATACCCGTGCGCATGCGCAAGCTTAAAGGTTATCTCTGTTTGGACCTCATTGACTCATTCCTACACTATCACCGTTTAATTGATAAATAAGAGTTTGTATTTTTGCTTTATTATTGATAATAATATGAATGTTTTTTTTTTATTAAAAGCAGCTTATAATAAAATAGAGAACGGAGTGCTGATGTTTTCAATTTCTAACTACTAATGGATAGGTTTAATTATATTCTATTGTAAAAATAGAGTTAAAAATATATTAATTTGTAAATAACTTTAGCATATGGAAAATTCCCATATAGATAAAAACAAGTCAAGCAACGGAGAATCTCAACACTATGTTCACTACAATGCCAGATTGCTTTGTACTCGATTTACATATTATGGCTAATAAGTAAATTTATTGTTTAAACAGGTATGAAAAGGGCCCACTAGTAGATATGGCGTCTGTAGAGGATTACAGCGAGGTGGCTTCAGAATTGGACACTTTGGCAAGTTCTCAAGTATCTGGCATGTTTGCCTTCTCTTGTAAGGACACTTACGAGGTGTTGGAAGACCCCTCCTGCCTCGATCAGTTCAAGCAGTTCGTTGGGAAGACCAAGGAAGCGGGTATTAAGTGAGTGTAGTAATGTTTTAATTTATTAGACTATCATTTTATAATCCTTTATTTTTCTTATTATATTTTATGGAATGTATGAAAGAAGTTGTGAAATAAGTTTGAATTTGCATTTTATTTTGGGCATTTTTTGGTTAAATTTTGCCTATATAAGATAATGTGGAAATTCAGACATTACCATACTGTTATGTTTTTGCTATCTTTCAACGCAGTAATCAAATGGGCTATTACTTTTATTTTTTAGAAAGTTAAATGTATATCAATATTTTTTAAGTATCGTGAGTTTTCTTGACGCCATTGTGGTCTAGTAGAATAGTATCTGACTGTAACCACTATTTGTGGGTTTACTTCCAGCTCTCCAGCTCAGGGGTTTAAGTGATGTTTATTTCTCTGGTAAGACAAAAGCATTGAGTTTCGTCACTCAATAAACAAGTGTTTCTTGAGTCTTTAATTAATGTAATGGATTAATATTATTTTTTATTTTGTGACTTTTCACCAAGAAATATACTAAACTGGTCATAACTCTAAACTTATATGCATTTTGTTTTCAGAGTGATCGTCGACCTCACTGCGAATTTCGTATCAAAAACTCACAAGTGGTTCGAACTCAGTGAGAATCGATCATCGGTATACAATGACTACTTCATCTGGGCGAAGGGTCAGGAGTTCGATCCTGAGAAATCTGTGCCAAAACCACCTAATAACTGGGTAAGACTATCGATATGATACTTTGAAGTATGAAAGATGCTTACAAAATTACAGAGGAAATTACAGATTTGTGTTTTTGTATCATTGTTGAGATTAAATTTCGGGGTTAACCCCCTACCTAGTTAACCTAGTTAATTTTAGGGGGTACGGTTACCCCTCATACAGTGGTTGCTCAAGACAAATGTGAGGGTTAAATAGTTTATATAGGAATATATAATAGCTATAATATTAATAGAAAATTTCTTATATTATTTTTTTTTTAGTTTGTCAAATTTATATATTTTTATCCCAATAAGCAAAATAATATTTATTAAAAAACTACGCAAAAATTAAAGAAAAAATAAGAATAACATATAGTTAATAACCAAAATCTAAACTTCTCAGGTATCGAACCTAAACACACCGATGTGGAGCTACAGTGACAAGCGCAAGGAGTTCTACCTTCACCACTTCAACGAAGATCAACCTGACTTGAACTTCCACAACCCTGAGGTTGTCAAACAATTTGATGCTGTACTCAAGATGTGGATGGACGCTGGAGCTGATGGGATTAGGTGAATTTGATTTTTGATTGGATTATATTTTCAGTTTCATACTGTATCTCCTATTTAGAAGGATAAACATATACACTAGTGAGGGGCCGTTCAAGTATTACGTAAGCAGTTTTTTTGCAATTATTGACCCCATATGTCATCAAAAATAAACAATCCTCTTAAAAATATTTCATTGAACACGTGTTTCGTGGTTTATTTTAAAATCTATTAATTAAAAATATTTTTCCAAACTCAGGCTGCAAAACGCTCGCGATTTACTAGTGAACTCGTCGCTTCCCGACGAGTCCCCTCACGTGGGCGCGGGCAGTGATCCCGGAGCCGACCACACCCAGCGAGCCTACTGGAAGCGCCAGTACACCAGCGACCAGCCGCAGCTAGACCAACTATTGGCCCACTGGTCGCATTTAGTTGCTACCGCTAAGCCTGCTGGTAAGAGATACTAGTCAACACGTCTTACTAGTTAACACGCCAGTAGGTCTACTGGTGGAGCGACAACAACTAATACGTTTCGCCAGTAAGCCTACTGATGCGAACTACAACGAACAACACGTCTATCGGTCGATGGGTCTTTTAGTAATGTACACTACAGTGTGAACAATTTTTTTTTTGTTTTTGAGCATTTAATAAAACGATTTTCCACTTTATTTATTTTCAGTACAAGTTACAAAAATATCTGTTTTATTTTAACAAAATACAACCATATGTTAAATAGTAACGCTCAAAAATAATTGAAGTCTAAAAGCGAAATGGAAATTATAAGAAAAACATCCATCTTTTTGCCTGTTCAATGTCAACTGACTTAAAATTCGTATGAACTTTAAGTCAATTTTTAATATTTAAAAATGTTTATTTGCAGAACAAACAGTATTCACAATATCAGAAGCCGGCGGGCGGCCTGAACTGTTCCTGCTACAGCGTAACTTAACCTCGCTACGTCCCGCGTCCGCCGCGCCGTTGTCTTTACACGGCGTTGAACTTCCAACCATCGTGGGGAAGATAAAGGCCATGATTGATAAGTGGCCTGCTTTACAGGTATATAGATTAATTATAGTACGGTCGACGAGTCGTGTCGCCCCTGAAGGTAATTGGTTTCGCAGATTTTAAAATTAAAAAAAAAACATAATTTTCATTATTTTCTTTTACGAGTGTGTTATGCTTAAAAATTTTAAAAAGCTTAACTACAAGGCGGCCATGACTCGTCGGCCGTAAAACATTTATTTTTAGTTTTATTTATTACTAAATTGGGTAGGTGGACTCGATGTCGTAGGTATGTTTGGCAGCAGCAAGAAAATGAAAATAATTTAAAAGATACACTTTTTTTGAAGACGTCGAGGTGTGTGACTGTACACGCGGCACTTTTTTGTTCGATTCCCACTTGCAGAAATGAATTATTTAATATTTTTATATCTTGTTGAACACCGCCACGCAACACGCAAAGTCTCGAAAATTCGTCGGAAACACTAGGTTCCCAGGTTCCCCTTCTGCCTACCCTGCCAAATGCAGGGTACAAATACTATATTATCTATTTAATTTTTAGTTATTGGACGAGGGTGACGAGGAAGGTGAACTAGCAGCCTTCTCCATGCTGCTACCAGCCGCGCCCGTGCTCGACATCAAGCAGGTTGTCAAACAGGACAACGAAACTACTGTAGTGAGTATAACATGGGGGATGGATGGATAGCACGCGGAGTTCGATGGATATGACCAGTAAAGAAGATATCCTTTAGAAAAAAAATTAAATACTAGAGAATGTGGTTTCAGCCGCTTAAACTTATTTTATTATTATAGTCAATGGATGATATGATAATATCCTATGTCCTTTTCAATACCTGTAAGGAGATGTGCGCAAAGTTTCATGTTTATCGGTCGAGTAGTTTTGGCGTGAAAGCGTAACAAACGAACTTACATTAACATTTATAATAATAGTATAAAAAATCATTACATTTTCATTATAAATAATAATATAGCTTTTTATCCGCGGCAGCGCCTCCCTGGCCCCCGCCCAATTTTCAAAATTGAAATAACTTTAAATAAATTATAGCTTTATAATATTAAGTATTTAAGTTGGAGGCCGTCGTGGCGACGGTTGTGTGTGCGATTCCCACTCAGGGAAATATAATATTTAATATTTTCATTTCTTTGCTCTGGTAACAGGCGACGCCTCAAAAATTGCGGCGGAACGTGAGGGAAAGGAAATGTTATAATGAGGAATGGAGTATCACAATGTTAACATTAGGTTCCCAGGTTCCCTTTGCCTACTTCGCTATGTGCTAGATACAGCTGGACATTCTAATACAATAAACAAATTTTCCAGAGTGAATCCCTCTCGCACGCGGTGGCGCTCCGCGAGGACGCCAGCATCCAGCACGGACAGTACGCGTTCGCCGCCGTGCCGGTGCGGAACTCCTCGGATTTGGTGCTGGCCTGCGCTAGGTGAGTTTGATGGGGTTATTTTTTTATTAAACTATGTGTAAATTGAATTTATTTTAAATTAAATATGTATAAAATCGAACTATCAACTTTCCTAATCCTGTAGGACAGGATATTAATTAAAAATATCCAATGTATCCTACATTTAAAAAATATCCAATATTAATTGAAATGGTTTTCTAAAGGCTAAAGCGCGGTCACACGGGTTACGTGGCGGTGTACAACGCCGGAGCGGAGGAGGCGCGCGCGGACCTCTCGCGCCTCGCGTGGCTGCCCCCCGCGCTATCCGTGCACCGCGTGTCGCGGCGCGTACATCTATATACCAAGTGAGTGTAAATTATTTATAAATAGTAAATTCTCTTTCTTTCTCTTAATAGTAAATATTTCTTCACTATAATAGTAAATTCTTTATCTACATGGTCGTCGTGGCACAGTGGCACAGCCTGTGGCTGTAAAGACTGATGGTGGGTTCGATATCCAATCATTTATTTTTCATTTCCTTGCTCTGATAACAGGAAAGCGCGGTTGTAAATTTTACCATTTATGACGCAATGTTTTGAAAATACAGCAGTGCATTGGGAACCTCGGTACTCTGTTACGTCTTAACACTGAGTCCCTTTTAACTTTCTAAATGCGGGATACAATGTGAAGCTAATAAAAAAAAATATATCATAAAAATAATCTTGTAACATATTGAAAAAACAAAATCGAAATATAAACATTTTTTCACTGAAAGCAAAGAAAAAATCTGTCTTATTGATACCCAACCTATTTTTGTCATGCATAAGTTATAACCCAAGTTGCTCTGGTTCAAGTTATATGTTTTCGTAAATGACATTGTTTTTTTTATTGCAAACAAAATAAAAATAAAATGTTGATATAATACTTTGCTGTAATTCACAATATATTTTTTTAAAAATCAATCAGCTTCACGCTGTATCCCATACACAGCAGGGTAGGCAGAGGGAACCTATTGTTAAGACACTCCGTTCTCCACTTTCTGCCGAATTCTGCATGAAGGCATTGCGTGTTAAGTAATATTTTGTTAATAATATATTATTTAAATAATAAATAGAAATTTAAACTTACCTATTTATTTCCAGCTACACCACCAACCTGGCGGTGGAATCCAGCGACGTGCTCGTACCGCCGAAGTCCTCAGTTATACTCTCATACGTGCCCAAGAGTGCGGCGAAGGAGGAATGAGAGTCAAAAAACATGGATATTTGACAGAAAATAGCACAACTCTTGAACTATAAGCTTCGCCATGTATTGGCACTTTGCTTTGCATTTACTTTGTTTGTTTGAAATATATTGGCTTGCAAGTATATATGGGTATTTTATTTTTAAAAACTTATTACCTTTTTTGTATATTTTTTTTATAGGAACTTTAAAGAATGATATAAGAATTTAAAGTATGATAATGATTAATTGAGAATTGTGTTGTTATCATTAAGCCCCTTCTTCAGAATTCTTCTTTAGAATGAAAGTTACCTAATTTTCGTTAATAATTTGTTTTGGTTAAGAATAGTCTACAAGCAGGCGTAATGGCAGAGTAGGTTGCTAGGAACATTGTACAAAATACTTATTTAGAAGACTTATAAAAATTTTAACGTAGCGGGACTCGAACCCGCGCCTCCTGGAAACCGACCAGGCCCCCTGAGAACGTACGTTACGTTTGGTTTTATAAATAAGTACTTTTCTTTCCTGAGTGTGGAATAACACTTAAAAAATTTTTTTTTATATTGTACAAGTTGTTTTTTGACGTTTTGATATCATAGAGATTTACAAATTGGAATATTAATGACTTAGGAATTACTTGTCCTAAGAGGGTGCTGGGCAGCGTTGCCAGATTTTGTCGAGGGGAAAAGCATAAATCTTATTTATCTCTGGAATTGTTACTAACTTATTACAAAAAAATAAAATTATTAAAAAATAATTATCTAAGAGAGGCCAGTCGTGGCGCAGAGGCACAAAGTGTGACTGTAAGTGAAGTGATGGCTGGTTTTATGTTCTCGATCCTCACTCGAGGAGATGAAATATTTATTTATATTTTCATTTCTTCGCTCTGGTGTCGAGACAAAGCGGGGCGAGTTCCGCCACTAAACACATGCCTCCCGAACTCGGCGGAAAGTGGGGAACGGAGTGTCTTAACACTAGGAGCCCTCTGCCTACCCTGCCGTGTGCGGGATACAGCGTGAAGCTGATTTATTTATTTATTTATGTTATCTAAGAGCGCGGAAATATTCACAAAAAGTGGGACGCCATGTCTGGCCCGTTCGAGACATTTAAATTTTGGCCTAAAAATCGGGACGTCGGGCAACTGGTGCTGGTTGACATATAACGACAAATCTCTTATTCAAAGGGAAATGAGCCAAAAATGTTGAGGGAAACGAACTAACACGAAAACGAATTAACAACCACATCATTCACACTAACTACACCATAATAAGCTTAACGTGCATTAAATATAAGAAAATTAGGATTCGAACCCATGATCTCCGACGACTTTGAAAAAAATAAATAAAACACAATATAAAGTATAATCAGTATATTTAAAAAAAAAGTCCAACGTTATCCATTGTTAATATATAAAATGCGTGTTTGTACAATTATTTATACATAGATGAAAAAAATATCGCAGCATTTAGTTTAAATATTATTAAAATGGGACAGTTATGAGTCTTTACACTATAACAATATTTTAGGAATGTTTTTAAATACTATAAAAAAACATAAATCAATAAAAAAGATATATTTGCAATGATACTAAAAGAATACAAAAAAATACTAGAAAAATAATACTATATAATTAGTAAATGTGTTTTATTTAAATAGAAATCAAAATAATTGAAATAAAACTGAAATATAAAAAATATGAAAAAAAATACATTTTTTTAATTATAAAATTTTTTGTTGGTTTTAATTTACAGAGGCTAGAATCTAGACTATTAACAATTAGGCGTTAATTAGACAGACAAAGCCAAAATATTTTACTCAGTTATTTTTTTCTATAAAATTAGAAAGTTAACATAAATTAGACTTTTAGAGTTATTATTATATAGAAAAGTTAAAATCTTTCATTTTCCAAAGGTGGTGGTAGAAACTCATCAAAATTCTCTTCGACTTCGATCAAAATATAAGGAATGAAAATGCGATTGTGTATAAAAGTGACCAACATCCAAATAGAGTAAGAGACGAGAGTCACTAAAACTATGGAACAATAACATTCGAAACACAACATATTCAACTTAACTTCGTACATAACATTTCTAATGAGAGTTTAATTTAATTTATATGCAATTTTTATTAAATGTCAACATAAGCAAATGTAAATGTATGTTATAAGATTGAACTGAAAAAGGGCAATGTTCCTCAAACTTTTAGTATGTAGTGAAAATAGTCAATATTCCAGTTAAACAATCTAACGCAATTACAATATATTTAACAAAAAAAAAATGCATCAACAAATTTCTTTTAATTTTCAATAAAATTTAGCATTTTTCAAAAGTAATTTTACATCTGACTCTATTCACTTTGAAAGTATTTTTTTTTTTTGAAAGTTTTTTTTTTGATATATAAGAGAGTTATCGCCTCTTAGGCGGCTGTTTGGGCTTGTTGAACTGGTAGCTGGCGCACTTGGGTATGTGGCGCTGCGCCGCGGCCTGGTTGAAGCGCCTCTTGCAGTGCGGACACGCCACGTAGTCGGGGTTCTCCGACGGCGGCGGAGGTGGTAAATCGCTGAGTTTACCTGAAAACAATATTTTCAAGAATATGAATAAAAAAATAAATAAATCCCGTAATGGACCCAATGGCACAAGGAAATGACTATATATACGGACGGACGGACGGACTCAACGACACTCGTGGCTTTAAGCCGCAGGATTCGGTGGATTTTGGGGAATATAAGTGTCTTAATAGGAATGAGGTTTCTTAACACTAGGTTCCCTCTACCCATCCCTGTCATGTGGAGGATACAGCGTGCAGATAACAATAAAATAAAAATAAATAAAACGTATCGACGATTAGGTATATGGAGCGCATGAAATCTAATTGTAGTTTTCAATATCCATATAAAATAATTGATTGACTGTTTTACTAGATGATGTCTATTATAGCCTTTCGAATGATAAATGTTATAAGTTTTATATTTCTAAATTTAAGTAGGTACTACTACTACTACTACTTATTTCTATACACCTTTTCATTAGATCCATATATCCTCCTTATGTAACATGTTAGGCATATAGAGAAAAGATAAAAAAGAGAGGAGAAGAATCAAGAGAGCATTTTATCATTCTCCTCTTCGTTTTAGTTTACGTCATACGTAATTTTACGTCTTACTCTTAATATTTATTATTGTATATATTATATTACATTTACTAATATGTATATATTATATTACATTTACAAATATCACAGTCACTAATAATAAAATTGTAACTAATCGCTGTCAAGATATATGAGAAATATCTGTAATAGAACTCAAAACAATATTTTTTTTGGCTGTTTGTCTGTACATTTGTGGCAATTGTGTTTAGACATTAAATGTTTATTTCATTAAATATCAATAAAATGTTTTATCGAATTGGCTGAAACGTAAATTTTGATGTGTAGATATTATTAGCCTTTAACTTCTTCTGAGTTATAAGAACACGAAAGTGATTCATATATTAGTAAGTAAATAGCTGCGAGCGAGTCGCTAGTATTAATAATAAACCATCTAAGCAATATAATGTGTATGGCGTTGAGTTCCGCCATTCAAAATTCCGCCGCTCTGCAAAATCGACTGGTCGTGGTTCCGATCCTCACTCGAGGAAATGAAATATTTATTTACATTCATATTTTCGTTTCTATGCTTTGATGTTGATGCAAACCACGGCGCCTTTGAATTCTGCCTGCAAAAAAAAAAGTAAGAGTCGAAGACGACGAACGAAGTGTCTTAGACTAGATTTCCTCTGCCTACTCTGCTGTGTGCAGGATACAACGTGAAGCTGATTTAATTTTTTTAGGTTCCCTCTACCTACCCACCCTGCTGTGTGCGGGATACAGCGTGAAGCTAAAAAAAATCCAAGTATTACAATACAACACAAACCTCCCGCATTAAGATGCGCCTGCACCTGCTTGGCCGCGCGTATCGCCTGAATGAACTCCTCGTGCTTCTGTCTCCAGCTGCTGTTGGACGACTTCTGGGCTTTAGTAGTGGACGGCGCTGTTGTGTTCTTGCGGATTTTCGTTATGAAAGACTCCGCTTCTGTTCCCTGTAAATGTTGTTTTTTTTTGTTTTATTTATAGTAATATTCGGATGGAATGTGGAACGGAAAATTAGAAAAATTGGTAATTATATTTTTTTGAGAATTCTATGTTGAATATAAACGTAAAGGTTAAAATAATTATGCATTAAGATTTGGGATAAAAAATCAACTTTGCTTAGTTTCGCGTTATAGTTAATTTAAAGAAGATATACTCACACTGATCTCAAAATAGGGACCAAATTCTTATTTATACAATAAGAATTTGGTTCCTACATTGTCGTGCATTCAACTTTAGAAAAAAAAAAACGTCTTTTTTAATAGAATTTGGCTAAAATCCACAAGAAATAACACAAAATATAAATATATCTATATACTTATAATAAATCTGTAGAAAAGTCGTTTCTGTACATTGAAAATATTTAAAAAAAAAATAGCCAGGGTGTTAAAGGATAATTAACAGAATCCATTTCGAACATTTTTGGAATTTTTGTCTGTT
>DWMY01000349.1:0-28295 GCA_018249775.1 Heliconius hecalesia formosus
AAATGAAGCAAAATAATTTTGCTAAATGTTCCCTTCACTCAATCATACTATCATTTAATCCTTTCAGTCATCAAACTCCACAGACCATTAAGTAAATAGATTCAAACAGATCACTACAAATTGAATGATCCCATTACATTCAAATGACTGGAAAAATAAATTTCCATCAAATTCCATTCACTTACCAAGTTTAGATCGACATAAGTTGAATCGAAATTCAAATTAATTATCCAATTAAAATCAAATTACTAAAAAAATTACGTTCAATTCCATTCACTTAGTTGTTCAGCAAGTTTCATAATCTTGCTGATTCTTTAATTGTCACTTGCCGTGGGATATTCCCATCAATTGCCCTCTATAATCGACATAGTCCATTATTTGTTGTGAAATAGTTCTTTTACGTATCAACATGGCGGCTGCTTGTTCAAACTTGTGTTGATTTCTTCTTATATAAGCCATTGTATCTGTCACCATGTTTTGTAATTTTTCCGGATTGATTTCGTCCATGGCGCATTCTTCCATTAGTGGGGGATTAAACCTGTAGTAGTTGCCTGGTGGTAGTAAGTCGTTCATAACTAAATGTACACCTGGAATTAAAATAAATTATTAATTAAATATACATATAATTTATGGACAGTCGTGGCACAGGGACACAAAGTGTGACTGTAAAGCCGACTGGTTGTGGGTTCGATCTCCACTTGAGGAGATTAAATATTTATTTAAAATTGATATTTCCACTTCTTCGCTCTGATGTCGAGGCAAAAGCGCGGCGTTCAGTTCCGCCACTCAACACGCAATACCTCCAGAATTCGGTGGAAAGTGGAGAACGGAGTGTCTGAACACAGGGTTCCCTCTGACTACCCTGCAATGTGTGGGATACAGCATGAAGCTTTAAAAAATTGTTTTTATTATTATAGCTTTTCTTTCTTCTAATGTATTAAGTCATGTGAGTGACTGACTGACTTACTCATGGCTGTTTATTAAGACAGCTCTGATAATGGTTATGAGTCAAATCTCTGTTTATAACATAGAAATAATTGACTTGGCATTTAACTTGGAATTGGCATTTGAAAATTACATATTTAGATTTTTGCATTTTAGTTCATTGTAGGTATAATTTTTTATATTTTCTTTTAACATTTGTCATATAAATGTTTCCATTTTGTTATGTTTTAATTATTTCAATTTTACTTACAGAAATGTACTGTACTTATGTAATAAGCAAATAATTAATTAAAATCTACATTTTAGTCATGATATATTAATATTTAAAAAAAAAGTATAAAAATACTCTTTTTTAAATCAGGTTTACACAAAATGCTACATGTATATAATTAAACATCCCAACAAGCAATACTTATCTACTAAATTTAAAAAAATACCTTCAGTATCAGTAGCAGAATCCAAAATCTTATTAAATTTGTCCTTCCAGCTTGTTCCAGAACTTTCTTTTCCTAGACCTTTACTCAATAGTTGGTAGTCTAAATGTTTATTCAACGCTTTGCCTGTACCAACTGATATGACTGTGCCATTTTTGATAGTGTCTGCACCAAATAATAGCTTGGCTTCGTGGAGACCTACGCCGGTAGGATTGTTTACCATTATGCCGCCGTCCTGTGAAATAAAAATTATACATTTAGAACGAAATTTGAGATATCTTTATTTACAAAATAAATATTATTTTCTGGGTAGTTTTGTGTCTTTTGTTTTTTATATTGATATGAAGTGGTAACTTCCATTCATCTAAAACCAATTTATTTTTCCTTTTTTTTAGCTTCACACTGTATCCCATATATAGCAGGTTAGGCAGAAGAAACCTAGAAGGCATTTCGTTCCCCACTTTTATCATTAACTATTTATCTCATTTCAAATATCACACTACTAATAAAAATGTAAATGTACATTTGAAAATAAAAATGTTATTTATGGGTTGTTGCCCTTTGAGTATAATTTTCATTAAGCCCAAATTAATCACTAAAAATTGTACTTTAAAAAATCTATGATAAATTATTAAACGTTAAGCGAGTACAACACAACTCCTGAAGTTTCTCAAGTCTCCATTCAGCCTACAGTTGTCACTGTCTACCACCGACCTGGTGCACGAGACCGTCGAGCGCGAATTCTGTGAAGTAGGTGGGCGCGGCGGCGGAGGCGCGTACGGCGTGCCAGAGCTGAGCGCGGTTGCTGCCCGCGAACACGGAGCGCACGCGGAAGCCGCACGAGTACGTGCGGAACAGGAACGGCGCCAGGCGCGAGCCCGAGTTCACCACGCACGACACTAGCGCCATCTGTAGGTAAATAATTTTCCCACAAGGAGTAATAAGCAAAATTCAACATCAGGTTTAGGTTACCAAAATAAAAATAAAAACTTTGAAATTCAATGAAATATTTTTTAAATTACCTACAATGAACATAAAATAAAGAATGACCATTGTCATAACACAAAATTGGCCCTGCCTACCCGAAAAAAAATTAAGTTAAATCACTGTCATAGAAAACTTACGCCTCTTGGAAACCATTCAAATTGTAATATTTTTATTAAAAATATATTAATTTAAAGAGGAAAATAAAATCGACCTCTAACCTTAGGTGTGTTATGTCGATTACATTCAGTTAGAGTACAATCTTTGAGGTTCTCTTGAAGTAGCTTCTCCCATGCGTCCGTATCGTAGTATGAATGTGTCCATACTAGTCTGGATGTACCTAAAAACAAGAGAAATATTTAAAAAAAATATACTGTATTCCCCATATACCAAGATAGACAGTGAGAATCTAGTGTTAAAACACTCCATTTTTCATGCAACATCCAATGTTCGAGATATTGATCGGCGAGTCTCATAGCCGCGCTTTGTCCAACGATCAGAGTAAAAAAAAATAATAATACATTTCCCCAAGTGTGAATCGAATCGAAGTCACATATGCTGGGCAACTGTGACACGGCGGCCTCTATTAATATGTAATCAAACTATAAACATATTTTCAGTTGTCATATGTATGATATGATCATTTTTATATACATAAAAATAATTAATTTAAGAATAAATTGAGGTCATTCAGCATAGTGGGACAATGTCTCGCAGTAAACATAACAGTTGTGAGTTTTATTGAAAATCGAAGGAATGTATTATTTTTTAAGTTTATGGCTCTGGTAAAAAACAACAGTGCAGCATAGAGTTCCGCCACTAAAAAAGAAATCTCTCTTGAATTAGGCCGTGCGTGGTGAAAGAATTGCCTTAATATTAATATCCTTCTACCCACCTTGCTATATATAAGATAATAGACAATAGTTTAAAAATAATTCAATTATGTGTATACTAACCACCAATAAGTGATGTATTTCCAAACATTTGTTTAGATAGTGTTAGGTACATCTGATTAGCTGTTTCTAATGTTCCTGCTCCACTCGCTATAATTTAAATAAAATAATTTATAAACAATAATTTAGTTTAAAATCATAACAATAATACTATAAGTGACAATTAAATAAAGAGATATTCTTATAAATACATTATAATAAAAAAAACTCATACTGACCTATCACAGCTGCTATTATAGCACCAGTACTGACTCCTATGATATAATCAAACATATCTTGGACTTTCCTGCCAGTTAATTTCTCTAAATGCCTTAATATTTCTATTGCAATAATTCCTCTTATACCACCGCCGTCGATGGATAAAATGTTTGGCCCTCTGCTTTTTGTAGGGCCTGTATAGCCTAATAATGCTAAAGCCTAAAAGAAAAAGATAAAATATATTTTAGTTTTCCACGAAATTTATAGAATTTTCTAGTTTTATGTGTTTGAGTGTTGAGTAAAATGTCTACATTTTTTACATTTTGTTTTTATCTTCATGCTGCACAAAATTGTTACAATAAAATTTAACTTTGAAACCAATCAACACATTAATACTTATAGTTATATCATCTGTGGTACAATATTAAACATTAAATAATAGTTATTTAATCTGTCTCCATAAATTTCCTACAAGAAAATTAATCTGGACAGCATAGTATAAACATTATTTATATATTTTGATTGATACATTAATAATGATAAATATTTTAATGAGAAATATAAGAAGAAATTACCTCATTCACAAATCCTTTCACTTCTTTAGTATTTTCATTGTCATTTTTCTTAAGCTTGTGCTGTACCCGCAATAATGCTCTGACTGCTCCTTCCTGTTATAAAAAAATATAATTATATCAACCAATCTTTTATTTATTAAGGGTAGTAAAAATATATTGTTAATCCCTTTAATATATTTGAACACTTAAAATAACTTATACCTTTTTTAAATAAGAGTATATTAAGAATAGATAGATAGATAGAAAAACTTTATTGCACACAAAGCTGTTACAGATAAAATAAAGAACAATCTTAAAATAATTCCAGAGCGTGCAAAGGCGGTCTTATTGCTGACAGCAATCTCTTACAGGCAATCTTTGAAGAAACTAATTAGTCTTAAGAGAAACGGGCTAGTGCAAATTTAAAATATTAAAAAAAAAGAGTAGATTTATAGATTTTGCTTAATTCTGGGTAAAGCAGATTGAATTATTGTCAAGTTATACCATTCTCCACTTACCACCGAAATCTCAGATAAGAGAGAAAGCGTTTGAGAAGCGCAAATCAACACCACACTTTATCTTATAGAACAAGTGAATTAAAATGATTTATTCTTCTGTAAGGGAATCAAACTTATCACCATCACATTTAGTCAGATGGTGCTTCTATTTATATCCTGCATATGGCAGGAAAGGCAGATGTAACCGAATCTTTGGAGAATGGTGGAATGCAATACTGCACTTTGTCTTGTTATAAAAGCAATAATTTATTCCCTCATGTGGAAATCGAACCCACAACCGAGGCGTTCTCAGTGACACAATGTGCCGCTGAGCCACGATGACGACGCCGGTGTCTACAAATAAAAGTAATTTTAATTTAATATCAACATTACCTTTATAGCATAGTCTCTAGATTCGGGATACTGTTGCAAATGCTCAATAAAATGTTCAGTTCTTCTCAATAGGCATTCAGGTGTCTCTGCTGTTACAATCGCTGATATTACATAGGCCGTACGAGAATGGATTGAAGTCTGGAACAATAAATTAAAATTTATAAATATATTAATTTTATTATAAAATAATGTATATTTTTTGTTTTACACTGTATCCCGCATATAGCAAGGTGGTTAGAGTAAAACTATTGTTAAAACAGTCTGTGCCCCACATATCGCCCAATTTTAGTGTGTTAGGTTGAGGAATTCAATCCAACAATGAGATAATGATTTTAATTTATTTCAATAAGTGAGAATCCAACCAACAACCGTCGCATTTACAAGCAGACGCTTTGTGCTGCTGCGCAACGACGGCCTCATTTAATTCTATATAATTACTTTCAATATAAAATAATATAATTAATAGTAGTAATGATTTTATAGTTTAGATCTATTTACTAATTTCTAAGAGGAATGACCATTGGCGTAGGAAGAGATGGGGAGAGTGGGCCGTGCCCACCCCAGAATTGTCTGGTGCCCACCCTTAAAATTTTACTAACAAAAAATTGCCCTGCAAAAAAAACAATTTTTACACAAACATTTTGGCTCCCCAGAAAATATCTCTAAGTACGCCAATGGATGTATCTCTCACAGATATATTACAAATCAAAGAAATTGGATAAAATAGAAAACAGTCTCTTAATAATAAAATGTCTTTGCCATTCATGATTTAGTAACATGTAAGATAAAATAAAACCTTATTAATTTAATATTACATGAAATAAAAAAAATGTTAATTGCATTAAACTCATTGTATTTTGAAAACATCTGTGGCATATAAAATTTCAATATCTTAAGGATGTATTCAATACATGTTGTGTACTAGAAAACACCACTTGAACTACTTTTATATCAATACCCTGATTAATGAATACAAGCTTATTTATATTTATTATATGCAATAGTTATTTAAAAAAACATAAAAATCTTACTGTTTACTCCAAAAATAATATTAAAGCGATATTATTATCACACACTACTTCTGTATGCAAAAATATTTTGTTTGTTTATAAACAAAGGGACACAAAAAATCTAGTTCAAACAATGAACAATAGTAAAAACATAAGATAAAACATAACAAATAAGTATATATGTATTTATGCATATAAATAAAATAGCATTAGAGCCTTGTGGCACATCTTCTCATTCTGGTAACATGATAAAGTGTGATATTGAATTCTGCCTCTCTTTTCCAAATATTTTGAAAATTGGGCATTAAGCGGGGAATGAAAGACACTCATCTTTTAAGACTAGGGCCCTCTACCTACAGTATATAATGGGAGGGGTATTTAACATAAAGCACAATCTTTGTTGCAGGTAAGGTTTGAACTTCAAACAGGTTTTTATTTAAACATTTAGTTAGCATGTTCATCTTAAATCTTTGTATTTATATTTTGATGCCTTTCTCTATTATCTGTCATATGTCAAAACATGCATTCTGCATGCCACTTTCACTCATTCAACATAAAATAACATCATGGACATTTAAAAACAACTGATTATTAGATAGTGTCAGTAATACAGTAGTGTTAAAAGTTATCTCAGAATTTGTTATCAGAATTTATTTATTTATTTTGTGTAAAATAATAATATTAATTATTTAGGTATTTTACTCTAGTGACCTCTGCTATATTTTAGCTCCACATATACAGAGGTCACCTAGTGTTAAGACACTCTATTCTTCATTAAGACATTTTCAGACTTTCCGTGTGTTGAGAGGTGGAACTCATCACCACAATTTCCCTCATTCATAGAGCAAGGGAATAAAAGTAGAAAATATTTCATTCCTTCAAATGAAAATGGAACCCACAACTGTTGTGTTGTGCCCCTGCACCACAATGACCTCAAACAACAGTTTTAATTATTTGGAATCTTATATGAAATAAAATAAAGACCAGTTTTGAATCTATGTATATAAAACTCTATATTGGCCCTTTTTCACCAAAATCCAAATATAGTGTTTTGATGTTGACGATTATTTAAAAAATAATAAACCCCATAAATATATTTCATGGATAACAAACACCCTTAACAACATTCATAGAGTTATTTTATGTTTTGTCACAAAAATTTTAGATGTTGACTGGTGTTGTTTAAAAACTATGTTATAAGATCTGTAAGTTGTATTAATACATAAGTACCAGAAATAAATATTATTTAAAGATTATATAATTTTTTTAGTAATAAGGAATAAATATTTATCATTTAGTATACATTACCTTTGTAATAATAGGTTTGTTAGTTTTCCAGCTAGGTTCAGATATTTTTCCAAAATGTAAATCCTTCTTTAATTTTAACCCTTGCCAAAGACCTTCAAATGTAATTTCCTTGGCTTCTGAACCAAGTGTGAGAGCTTCTTGGCTTATTTTGTCTTCTTTTTCATTTTTTTCTTTGACTTTTGTATGTGTTTCTTCAATTGTTGTTGCATTATTTTTATGTTCCAAGTTTTGGTCTCCATTTTTAATATCTACACTTTGGGCAAGCCTAACTGACACTGCCTTCTCAAATTTCTTAATTAAACCTACAAGAAAATTGAAAAATTATTAGAAAGAATGAACATCGAAAAAGATTTAATGTTAGCACAAAATAAATTCAATTATTAATATATTAATTCAAGCAATGTTTATGAATGCTATGGCAGTAGGCAGTCAATCAATAAACTGAGGTCAGTCACCCGTAAGATTTTATATTTCCCTATTACTCGGCAAAGAGTTTCGAGTGTTGTGTAGGCTATTTATATATTAACAGTTTATAAGTCATTGCGCTTTTGTAAGCCTCTCTATAAACAAAAGTTCTACATTTATTTTAAAGGTAAGCACTGCTGTTACAAATATTAGCAACAATAAATATTTAAAACATAAATATAGTATGTTCTTTTATTTTTACAAAATGCTAACTCACTTTCCCATTGTTCAGGCGTAGCTGGTTTAAGTTTCTGAACTAGTTTTTCAACTTCAGAGTTCAAATTGCTCATAGAAAGGTAGTGGCGAATAATACGCCACTGTCCCCCTAACGACGACATCTTCAACACTTAAGCGGGTAATAATCGTTCAATACAAGATATGTAATTAAAATAGCACTTCAAATAACTTATAAGTGCAATAAAAAGTTTTATTCAACGAATAAAATTAGTCGCACTGCACTGTAGTCACGTTCTCAACTTATATCACGAAGAGCTTCGAGAAAACTGTTCACAGTATATTATTATCACGTATATATCTCAAGCCAAGTGAACACTTGATATTGTTGCTTGAGAGACATTGCCGATTTGCGTAAATCCTTGGTAAATATATCAAAACTTCGCCAATAACACAAATAGATCAATGACAAGACGGCGCAGTGACGTCAGATCGCGCGATCAATGCTACCAATTGAAGCAAATCAAAACAAACGTATCAAGTCACTAAAGTTCCTTGTTATTCACTTCCGTGTTTATTAATTTTATATTAATTTTATGTTTTATTAATTCAATGTTGTTGTTTCAACGAGAGAAAACTGCAAACTGAACTAAAATATGGATTTGTTAGTAGTTTTATAGTCATGCAAAAACATGTTTACGTTCACGTTTAGTTCACGAATCGCGATATAGAATTGTGACGCCATACGACACACCTCTTGTTTGGGGCAATGAAAATATTTCAAATTGTAAATAAACATCGTATGATCGAGTTTGTAACCGTTCCAATTTCGGCGACGTACCTTTTACTTCTGGCTGTGTTCTTCTATAATTTATTGTTTCCATCTGATTGCATTGCTAGACTAGTTGCGTAATTGAAGTAAACGAAAAGAGAAAGCAAAAAATGCATGTCTTGCAGATATTCTAGCTTATACTTTTAATTATTTAAAAGTTAAGTATTAACTTAAGCTATTTTTAAATTATTACTTATAGTATTATATATTATAGGTATATATTATATGTATTTTTCTATTATTTTTAATAATCATTCTATTTAATTCTATACTTTCAAATAATAAAGTTGCTTTGTAATTAAAACAAAATTGTACCAAAATAGTAAAGGAAAAGTGTACTTACGTGATTATATCTAATAATATAATTTTTAAAAATATTATATATTTGTTTTAGTGATTATTATTATTATTAGTATTTATTTTCTATTTCAAATGCAGCAAAGACACGCTTAACATGTGCAGCAAGTGATTGAAATTGATATTCCATTATAAAAGATAGAGTGACTCTTGAGATTATATAACAGCTGTGACAAAAGGGAAATCCCCAATTTCTTTTGTTTGTTATTGCCATCATATTTGAAGACTATTAAGTAAAACAAAATTTTAATGTTTATAATTCAAATATTCGTCCCAAGATTTATATCAAAACATGACTTTTCATACGTGTCTTATTGCACGTATTATTTGGGACTTATAAGGTATCATAGTTGTACTTAAAAATAATATTACACGTTTTATAAAATGTGGAAATCGTATTGAAATTTATTTATATAATAAAACTGGAATCTTATAATTAATGAAAGCTGAAAGCGGTAATTTCAGCTGATAAAAAATATTAATTATAAGATATAAGCTCTTAGTTTATGAATTATTAAGGTGTAAGTTATTTTCTTTCTGTCAATACAATATATCAAGCTTCTTTACCGTTCTAACAGAAATTCTCTGAGTGTTGTTCCTTACATTGTGTCTGTGAGCGAGCGGATAACTGGAACATAAACTAAAATTTCTAAGTAACATTTAGTAACTTTTGATATTTTTAATTTATTATATAATCAATGGCCAGTCGTGACGCAGCGGCACGAAGTGTGATTGTAAAACCGACTGGTTGTGGGTTCGATCCCCACTCGGGGAGATGAAATATTTACTTAAATTTATATTTCCATTTCTTCACTCTGGTGTCGAGATTAAGCGCGACGTTGAGTTCTGCCACTCAACACGCAATGCCTCCAGAATTCGGCAGAAAGTGGGGAACGGAGTGTCTTAACACTAGATTCCCTCTGCCTACCCTGCTGTGTGCGGGATACAGCGTGAAGCTGATTTTTTTTATATAATCAAAATAAAATCCATTAGATATTGACGTAGCAACCCTATATGTAACATTATACGCATCGCATGAAAAACAAGTTGACATAGTATTAATTACTGTTCTGTAGTCGCAGATTGTTTATTAATAAAATGCAGCTATAAATATACTACAGCTCTCTTACTTATCATATGTCAGGGATTTTTTACTTTAGCATGTAACAGAGCAGGCAGAGGGAACCTAGTGTTAAGACATTCCGTTCCCCGTTTTCTGAAAACTGAATTTTGAACGCGTGTTTAACGTGTTTGTCAAGGTAATATAATATTAATATAAAATGGTATAAAGCTAAAATTGCTGAAATATTATTTTTTTTATATTTTAATAGTGTACAAAATTAAAACAAGAGTACATTGGGTATCGGACTAAGATAACAAGAGGTCTCACTTTCCCATAGTATCTACCAGAACGTAGGACGTAGTAGCGCAGGGGCACGAGCGTGGGTTTTGGTTCGATTCCCGCTCCGGAAAATGAATTATTTAATATTTTCATTTCCTACATATAGATACTCGAAGTTACTATTCAAAAATGTGGGTTGATAATTTACATCTTAGGGAAATGTTGATAAAAGTAATCTATATCACGCCCATCATTTGATAAAACAAGGAAGAAGCGTCTATTCCACACGTCATGTCATTTGAGATTAGTGATTACTGATTAGAGATAAATATTTAAAATGCATTTTTTTTTAATTTTTTTGCTAATTTTAATTGTGTATTATAATGTATAGTATGAGTACTATTTTACTTAAAATAATATGTAACGAATAAATTTAAGCACTTAAATCTAAATTTAGAGAATGATCGATATAGGTATTGAAAAATATTATTGATTCAATGTTGAGGCGTATATTTGTTTTTCTTAAATATAGATATTTAAGAAAAACAAATTTCGAATGTTTGTGTTATTGTTTTTGTTTTTATTAGAAATTGGACGTGAAAACATACGATGTAGAAATTACTCATTGCTTGTTATATTCGTAGTTTATTTCTATTTTGCTAGGTACTATGAATGTTTTGAACCGGTGCGAAGCGCAGTTTCCAAGTTGTTTACGAGTTATAATGTTATTACACATAATTGCACCTTTTAATTATTTGTAATGCGATAATAATAGAAAAGAATGGCGCGTCGTTAAGAATTGCAATAATTATTTACATAAAACAAAAACTTTAATACAATTGTATTTATACATACATAGGGAACTGTTGTTAACATGTATTAAGATGTTAAGTACATATGGAAAGGTCATGGATTTATGGAATTAAGGTGCATAAATCTTATACAAAATTCAAACATAATAAGATACAAAGTACTTTTTCAGTTATTTAAACAGAAGATGAAATTTTAAATTTTTATTAAATTTATTCTAAAAAATAAATATATAAGTTTGCATGTAACTTCACTTGAACACAATTGATTGAATATTTATATGAAGGTGGACTTAAAATTTAAATTTCAAATGTTTTACCGTTCTCCGTTGTGTAGGTACACGTATTTTATTTTTACCACTTTCAAAGTGGACCTTTATTGTGAAATGACTGACACTGGGAAAAAAACGTTATTTATTTCTTTTAAATTTGGGAAGCTATTCCCCCTTATTTTCTTGTTTTTGTTTGAAAACCGTTAAACAGTGATAACATATAATTACCTTTACCTACCAAGTTTGAACTATGTTGCCCTTTTACTTTTAATAGTGTCGTTAACGTAAATTGGCACATACTGATGTGGAGACAGACAGACAAACAAGATATAAGTGTAAAGAAATTAATTTATAAAGTTTTTGCCATTTACCCACGAAACTTTAGTGACTTAGGCCTTAACCCAAAAAAAAAATAGTAAAAGACGGTTGGTAAAACTGTTTTTTACGGATTTAAATTACTAATTCTTTTTTATTATTTTTTAGTCAATTTCAAACCAACATTATTAATATTCGCAGATTGATTTTGATTTGCCAAACAATTTTTTTTTCGTTGGTAAGTATCGGCATCTAAATTTTATTTTGCTATGAGTATGAAAACCCCAAAAGAAAAACATTATTACCAATTCTCAAGGGCACGAGATGACATATTTTTTTTAAGCGTTGCTTATATAATGCTACTTAAATATTTATTGCAAAAACTGCGCAGTATTACTGTTCAAGGTTGTGTCGCTAATGCTTATCACAATACGTCACTGGTATTCAAATATTAAATAATCATTGTATTTAAAACATAAGAGAAATTACATTCTTAATGCCAAATTATCATATGAACATTAAAAATATATTTGAAACCCTCGTGGCGCAATGCCATAAACGGATTGTAAACATGACGGTTGTGGGTTCAATCCCACTTGGGAAAACGTATTATTATTTATTAATATTTCCATTTTTTTTCGCCCTGATAACAAGGCAAAGTGTGGCGTTGAGTTCCCTTACTCAACAAGCAAGCGCAACGCATTGAAAACTCGATGAAAAACGGGGAACGAAGTCTCCTAACCCTAGGTTTCCTGTTCTACTCTATGTTGCTATATGCGAATATATAAATACAATATTAATAAAACGTGTAATATGTATCAACTTCCCTTTTGTAGTTTTAGCGTTTCTCATACATACTTAGCTAAATGTGATTGTATCGAAAGGCAAATAATAAGACGATACGAATAAGATTTACATATGGCTATACTTAGGTAGTTTATTAGTTAAATATTGTTAAAATTTCATTTAAGTAATCCTGAGATAAAACTAAAATATAAAAACATACCGAACTGATTTAGCGCTACTAAATTATAGTCTTAAGGATAACAAATTATTTTCTTTATATTATAACCACTTTCACAATGCTGTGTAAAAATCATTCGCATTTTTTTTAAATGATACAAACGACATTCTTTATGTGAAACTTTTTAATAAAAAACATTACAAATTTAAATAAATGGACACAAATAGATATTATTAACATATAATTATTTATTAAAAACTATTAATAATTGTTTTATTACTTTATTGCTATTAATAAAATAATAAAACAATTATTAATAGTTTTTTTACATTTTTAAAGTGTTATTCCACACTTAAATAAATAAATAAACCTAGTGTTAAGACATTTCCCCACATTTCACCAAATTCTGGAGGCATTGCGTGTTGAGTGGCGGAACGCCGCCCTTTGCCACTACACCAGAGCGAAGAAATGGAAATATAATTTTTAAATAAATACTTAATTTTCCCGAGTGGGGATCGAAGCCACAACCAGTCGGATTACAGTCACACTTTGTGCCCCTGCGCCACGACTGGCCACACCTAGGAACGAAAAATACTTTTTAGAATACACATAAGAATTAGAAAACATAAAATCCCGCTACGTAAAATTTTTAAACAAATATACTTGAAAAAAAGAAAACTCATATTGAACCTGTGATAATGCTGTTATTATTTCAATGATAAAAAACGCTTTATTTCATAACAAATTATGAACTCAAGATAATAATGCTTATTTAAATAAAATACTTTAAGGACACATAATTTAATAATAATATGACAATTTTTCTAATATATGTTTTTATCTTTATTCAGGGAAAACCTAGTGTCAAGAGGCTCCACTTTTTACTTTCGAGTCTACTACACTACAAATTGTCAATAAAATATAAAAATATATATATTTAAAGGTTCCGTATCCAAAGGGAAAATCAGATTTCTATTACTAAGGTTCTACTTTGAGCCGTCTGTCTGTCACCAAGCTTTTTTAGTTTTTTGTCTTGGTTGATAATTTGCTTAATAGGCTTTACATAACCGTTGAATACACATAGCATTTAAATTACAAAAAAATAACAAATACATTCCTTATGTCATAAATATAGAAAAATTAAGTACAAGATACTACGTTCCCCCACTTTCTGCCGAGTTCTGGAGGCATTGCGTGTTGATTGGCGGAACTCAACGCCGCGCTTTACCTTAAATATAAATATTTCATCTCCTCGAGTGGGGGTCGAACCAACAGTCAGTTGGTTTTACAGTCACACTTTGTGCCCCTGCGCCACGACTGGTCTCATTTTTTTTATTTGATTAAGTATCAAAATACAATTGACAGCAACTATGACGTCACATCCTAAAAACCTAACATTTACACCAATTTACAATATTCGAATATAGTTTTCAATCCGTTTTTAGTCATAATTCTTGTATTAGAGGCGTTAACAGCTGGATTTATATGTGCATTGTGTAGTTCAGCCACTTGTGTGGAACAGGCGGCCGCTGGGTCACCTGAAGTGTGGAGACTGCCGTACCTTTATGTAAGAAATATAATTAAAATTAGTTTCTTGTTTTATTATGTAAATATTTCTTTCAAATCTTTTCATTAATTAAGTCCACCATTTATTTACTTAACACTATGACGGCTTCTCTTTGTCCTAATAAAGGATGATTAGAAGAGATTTAGCCATAAGGCCATTTCTTTGTACATTCGTTTTTTTAGGTTCTTGTCGCATTTAGCATATACGAGGGAAACTAGAGGGAACCTGAAAACCCAATGTAATGTCATTTCACTTCCCATTTTCTGCCGAATACTGGACATATAGTGTATTGAGTTTCTCAACAGCAGAACTAGACACCGTGCTTTTCCACGTTACCGGGGCGGGGAAAATTAAAATATTAAATATTTTATTTTCTCGAGCAGGGAGTGTATTGTACTGGCAGTGTTGCTTATCGATTTTATTCATAGAAAAAACTTATAATCTATGAATGGAGACGGCATCTTAAGATCAATCAGAACGACGAACGGTTAGTAGTAGTAGGACTTAATATAAATATTGAAACAATTAACGTGATGTCATATACCCTTCTTCGATAAATGGGCTATCCGACGACGGCGAAAAGATTTTTTCATTCTAAGTAATTAATACTAGTTCCTGAGATTAGAGTATAAACAAAACAATTTTTTTCAGTATTACAACATTAGTATAGATCGTTGAGGCCTTTGTGGAATAGTTGTAAAGTGTCTGATAGTATATTCAAATAGATACTATATTATACAAGAAAAATAAACGTAAAATTAAATTTAAAAAAAAAATACAAAATTTTACCAAAATTCATTCCCAGGATGTGCATTACTGTCCCATGGATAAGTCATGACTAGTAATTTTCCTTCATCTTTGCCTGTCAATTTTGATGATGGCTGTCTGTTTTCCATTTGTATGTTTATACCACCTAAATAATGTATTCATATTAATAAACCTTTTTAATTTAATTTTATATTTTTTTTTAATTTTATATTTTTTTTTTAAATTACTTTTTTTTTTAATTTTATATTTTTTTGAAAATAAACAAATATATCAAACAGGATTTGAAGTTAAAACTATTTTAGGAGATATTTTTAAGGTAGAAAGTTCAAATTCCTTTACAATCATATTGTTTTTAGCTTCATTTTTTTTATCTTATCCTGCATATAACAGAGTAGTCGGGGCATCCCGGAATTCTAAGCATTGCTAGTTGAGTAACGGAACTCAACACTGCGCTTTGTCTAGCAAAATCGTTGTGGGAAAATGATAATAATTCATAGAAGGTAGTGAATCCAAAACTATCGTGATTTCAATCAGACGTTGTTACAGTGACTTTTTTTTCATTCTTTTTTAACAATATATTTTTTAATAATAAACTTACCATTTGGATGTTTTTCACTTTCTAAGAAAAATTTTTTTCTATTTGGAAATTCGTCGTCTTGATGTTTGGGACTGGAAAATAGAGCTGAAATTTTAAAGTACGAAATATTATTATAAAAAATGAGGTAGGAATAAATAAGTTGTCAATATAATAAAAAAAATACAAAAAAATATTTAGTAATAAAAAGATTCTTTTTTTACTAAATATTTCAAAGATTATTTCGGCACAATATGTATAGAGAATGTTTTTTACAAGCTTTTTTTTTATATCGAACGTAACAGAAAAAACGGTCAAACACGAGACGACTCTCCCAACGAGGGTTCTCCAAGGTACCAATTTTATAATGTAAACAAGAAATAACTTAATTAACTTCACGCTTTATCCCTAGCGGGGTAGTCATAGAGAACGGAGCGCCAAACGCTACGGTCTAAACAACAAATATAACTAATAAAAGTCTCTTTTACAATACCAATTTCAGAATCTCTCTTTTTCTTTGTACTGTGATTTCTCACTTCTTGCCTAATCGCAAGATACAACGGTCAACAGCTAACACCCTATAAATTTTGTATAAAATAGACCTGGACATTTGACATTCATTTCATGTCGACACGGATGCGACCTTGACATAAGTAGCGTTGACATACGGACAGACAGACGGACAACAAAGTAATCCTATAAGGGAACCTTAACATACTGACCTTCTATATTAGGACTAGCCTTAATATAAGCTAAGTTCACATCACTGACATGATCAATTAAACCATTTTCAAGAAAATGTTTAATTCTCTCCAAAAACGTTAAAACATAAACGTCACATTGATGCCCTGATATCATCCATACCCCGAGACCTAGAAATAAAAATATTTTTATTAGCTTCACGCTGTATCCCGTATAACGCATATAAAAAGTCAAAGTTGCCCACAACTGTGGTAGTCGCCATGATCTAATTCGGTCGGAAACTTTATACATAGCAGGGTAGAGGGAACCTGTTAAGACACTTCATACCTCGCCACCCCAATTTTCGAGACTCAACGACACTCATGATAAGTGGCGCAACTCAACGCCGCGCCTTGTTATTAGGGCGAGGAAACAAAAAGAACTCATTCCCTTGAGTGGAAGTTGAACTCACAACCGTTACGTTGACTATCAGACTGCCAGCGATTTCTCGCTCTAATAACAAAGTAGGCATTCAATTGTATAAATTCTAGTAAAATTTTATTAAAAAAAACTTGGTTCAATTTTATAAATTATAATAAATAAGTAGTTGTTTTCCAAATTTTTTTTAAATAATAATTCCAATCAACATACCACATCCAATAATATTCAGAAATGCATATTTCCCACACTCCTTTGCCCTGTACTCCGCTTCAACAAGACTTGTTTCAGTTATGACACAAATCCTTTTATAATATACTTCATTATCAAATATATCCTTCTGTTTGCCTTTTGTGACGTATATATACTTATTTTCGTACTGTTCTGAGTCAAAAGTATCTGATTTTATTTTAGATATGGCGTCTTTGTGGGATATTGATGAAGCCTGGAATAAAAAGTATTTTTTTTTTACTTTTAATAATACATTTATATTTTATTTGATTCCACAAAGCACACAAAATAGACATAAGATATAATTAAAATATAAATATATATTTTTTTATTATGATTAAATGTATGAACAACAAAAGATGAAAAGAAAACTTTACAAAGGAAATTAAAGATGTTGTTTCTTCATTTACCAAAAAGAAGTAATATGCTCAATATATTATTTGATATATTAAGCATATTCGTAAGAGCAAAAATACCTAATTATATAAAAAATATACACAAATACATAATTTAGTGAAACAAAATACTTTATATTGATATAACTTATTCATTTTAAAATTTCGTTCGTTTCTGAGACATAAGCGTGCAGAAGCGCACAGACAAACTAAAATTATAAAAATCATTGTTTTGGATTCTATTACATTAATAAATGCTCCCAGTCTTTCTCAATAATCTTCCATTTACAGACAACGACAATAGTTACATTTTTATTATATATTTTGATGATTAATGAATAAAATAAAAAATTGTAAACAATATAAAATTGCTTACACTGCCATCTTCCTTTTTGAACTTTTTAAATGTTCTTTTTCCCTTTTTAACTTCTTTTCCGATACTAGCATTGGTTGATATGTCAATGAAAGTTCGTGGATTGGTCTAGAAATTAATACAAAAATGTATTTATTTCTAATAATAGACCTTTATATATATTTATTACACTTAGCGGGACTTAACGCCGCGCTTTGCTTCATTATTCGAGTGGAAACTAAAACCCACAACCTGTCGCGATTACAATCAATAAAATAATTTTAAAACGTTATAATACTGTTAATAATTTAAATATTTAACTGAACTACTATGGGTGTGGAATAAATTATGTATGTATGTAATTGTATATTTATCTATGTACGTTTATTGAATTATATATTTATTTATCAATAGATGTATGTATTTTATATTATTTTGGTATCTATGTAATTTAGTTTGTAATATATAGAATGTATTTTTTTTATGTAGATATATCATATTAGAATAACATATATTATCATTTGTACACCAGCCAATATCCACACATTCGCTGATCTTTTTAATGGTAAGGGTTGCCTGGAAGAGATCACCTGTGGTGATAAGGCCGCCTTTACACCATACTTTTCCATTGTTTTTTTTTTTTTGTATATTTTTATTTTTAAGTTGGTGTAATAAAGTATTAAATAAATAAATAAAATTTTATATAGAAGGATATCCATAGAATAAAATATGAATAATTTCCTTAATTTCGGGACATAATAACATAATAATAAAAAGAAATTAATTGTCATTTAAAAAGTCTAAACAATTAAGGGCTATAAAAACATATAAACAAAGCAACAGCGGATATATACAACATTCCAAAATTATCAGGTCACAGCGTCTGACTGACAACGCGACAGTTGTGGGTTTGACTCGCACTTGAGGGATGAATTAATTTCGCCAGTTTTGAGTTGAGTTGAGTTTCGCCATTCAACAGACAATGTACCAAACATTGGCGAAGCGTGAGGAACGAAGTGTCTTAACACTACGTTCCGTCTGCCTACCCTGCCACATGTGGGATACAGCGTGAAATAAAAATTAAAAAAAAAACAATTAATACATACTTCATAGAATTTACTCCACATTTCCTTCAAAGCTTTCTTTGCAGGTTGATTTTCTATATTAACTTTTTTTTTTAATATGTCAAAGAATCCTTTAGAAATTTCGCCGTAGCCATTTTCTGGAATGTTCTGTTCGCTTGTTATTAATATATCTTCATAATCCATTTTGCATCTGCGATGAAAACGTGGGCCGATGAGACCTGGAAAAAAACATTTTTTTCTTTCTTTCTCTCTTCTATATAACAATAATTAATATACATAAACATAACAATATTGTTTTGTTATATTTTAACAGATATAGTAACTAAAGTGAAAAATGGGGTGTTTTAACATTGGGTTCTTTTCCCCTACTAGGTATAGAGAGAAGAGAAGATAAAAGAAAAGAAAATACGCGTGACGCAGAGGCATAAGCGTGTAACAGTAAACGCAACAGGTTGTGGGTAGGAGATTACCTCTCCAGGAAATTAAATATTTCATATTTTCCCTTGTTCTAGTAACGAGGCAAAGCGCGGCGTTGAATTGCGCCACTCAACCCGCAATGCCACCAGAATACGTATAAGAATTAGCAATCAAAGCCGCGAGCGGATCGCTAGTAATTTATATATACATACCTATAATAACAGCTTCCTGTTCAACATTATCCTCATTGACAACACCTCTGTTACGTCTTTCGCCATCATTAATACACTCAGTGTACCCACTGACGTAGACCATCGCGGATAGCTTTAATTCATCGTAGCTCAGACAATTCTCTAGTAACAATGGCGGCTTTTGATTGGATGTACCTATTTCTTCCCAGCCTTCGCAGCTTTAAATTTAATATATAAATAATCAATCACATTTTAATACCTAAATAATATAGGCCTTTGAGGCTGTCGTGGCGCAGAGGCACAAAGTGTGAGTGTAAACGCGTGTGAGTTCGATCACCACTCAAGGAAATTAAATATTTATTTAAATTTATATTTCCATTTCTTTGCTCTGGTTCGAGGCAAGGCGCGGTGTTGAGTTCCGCCGCTCAACACACAGTGTCTACAGGAATTGGCGGAAAGTAAGGATTGGAGTGTATTAACACTAGATTCCCTCTGCCTACCATGCTGTGTGCGGGACACAGCGTGATGCTGATTTATATTTACTTTTCACATATACATGACACAAAATAACATAAATTTCATAGTAACTCACCCTTTTTCACCTGTTATTAATCTATATTTATCGCGAGGTCCAACAAATGATATAGCTCTGTCTTTCAATATTCTATCTATCAATTGTAGTATCGTTATATCTTTATAAAATTCTTTTTCAATATCAGAGCCATGTTCCCTAGAATTATTATTAAAAAAAATTAAATGGTATTTTTTAAGGCCGCCGGGCACAGTGGTACAGTGTTTAAATGTGAACGCGACAGTTGTGGGTTCAATTCTCACTTGGGGAAATAAATTATTTGATATTTTCATTTCCTCGTTCTGGTTTAGTTAGGCGCTACTCAACACGCAATGTCTCGAAAATTCGGCGGAAAGTGGACAATGGAGTGTCACTAGTTCCTCTCTGCCTATAAGGCTATTTAAATATTATTCTTGCATGAATGGAGCACAGAGTGTTGACTGTAAAATCGACTGGTTGTGGGTTCGATCCCCTCTCGATCCCAATCGAGGAAATTAAATATTTATTTACATTATATTTTCATTTCTTCGCTCTGGTGTCGAGGCAAAGCGCGGCGTTGAGTTCCACCACTCAACACGCAATGCCTCCAGAACTCGGCGGAACGTGGGGAACGGAGTGTCATAACACTAGGTTCCCTCTGCCTACCCTGCTGCGTGCGGGATGCGGAGTGAAGCTGATGTTCATTTGATTTTATCAGAATCTGCATCGGCTTTGTACACGCTACATAATTTTTTGTCTTATTAATTATTTTACTTATTTTATTCAGGAATGATTTTTTAAATTAATAAAAAAATAGTTAATTTAAGTGTAAAATAAAAAATAGTTTATCTAAGTGTAAAATGCCAAAAAAATTGTATAATAAATAAAAATAAATTTAATTTATATAAACTTTCAATATCTTACTTAGAAATTCTATATTTACTATTTCCTTAGAACTTTATTAATTTATAAAATGTTGAAAATAGCTAAAGTTGGGCGTTATAACAAACAGCAGATAATATAATTCATTATAAATTTCTAATGTTTTAATCATTATTTATTTTCAACACTGACTGTTATTTATATTCATTATCTGCTATGAATGTGGCAAGTGGCGCCGCGGTTCGGTAATGATCGGAAATATTTAGTAGCTATTCGGCCTAGTTACGTCGAGTTCAGCCAAGCCCAAGGTCAAATAAAATAAAGATGGCGAACTTCACATCGTATAACCTCGCACAAATATGAGATTTAACTCAATGGCAGAACGGCCAAATATAACATTAAAATATAGCTAATAACGAAAATGATTATTTTTTGTTTGACAACAGTCTGAACTTCGTTCATTTTGTCATTGTATTAAATTTACGTTGAAAATAATACTTAAAAATTGCTTTTGATAAACTTGTTGGTGTAAATTGTAATATTAAATATAAGTGTGTGTGTATATCTCTATAAAAATTTTACTTATAAAAAATATTTTTGTGAATAATGTCGCGGGCACGTAATGCTGCCGTTTGGAACTATTTTACTGTGGACAATGTAATTGATAAAAAAGCGATTTGTAAATATTGTAAAAAGAAACTATCGTACAAAAGTACTATAACAAATTTAAAATTACATCTTAAACAAAAACACATATCAGTGTATCAAGAATTTTGTGATTCGAAATCCGAACGGACATCTGGCAATGTAAACAATAATTTAATTTTGCATGAGATTAACATACTCGGTCGTGTGCGTCCTGTGACCTCAACCTCTGTATCAACTTCCTCAACCTCTGCATCAACTACCTCAACCTCATCTTTGGTGGCGGAAGGTTCAGTAGCGGTAACTGGTTCAAATGGCCCTCCAAGAAAAGTACCAAGGCTAAAGTCTTCATATTTAATTAGAAAACTGACGGCGCATGAGAAAACGAACATTGATGATTGCTTACTAAAAATGATCACGAAGGATTTTCAGCCTTTCAACATAGTAAACGACGAAGGATTTCGGGCATACAGTCAAGCGTTAAATCCTGCGTATGAAATTCCAAACCGAAAAACTTTGTCGAATAGATTGTTAGCGGTAGAGTATGAAAATAAATTATCACAAGTTAAAAATAAATTATACAATTTCTGCCATTCTATTTGTTTGACTGTAGATTGCTGGACATCAAGGACCATGGAACCTTACATAGCAGTAACTGGTCATTACCTAAACAGCGACACTTTAGAATTTACATCGGTATTGATTCAATGTAGTGCACTTGAAGGATCCTATACAAGTGCCAATATTGCAGAAGAATTAAAGAAAATGACGGATTTGTGGGGAATAAAAGAAAAGGTTAACTTTTTAGTGACAGATAATGCCACATATATGGTGCACGCAGCAAAAATGCTAGAATGGAATTATTTTGAGTGCTACATTCACAAATTGAATTTAATAGTCCAGGAAGGGTTGGCCATTCCTGAAATAGAATCAACTATTTTGAAGGTACAAAAAACCGCAGCTCATTTTAAACGAAGCTCAATAGCCAAAGACAAATTATTAAAGTATCAAGTGAACGCTCAAAATATCCCACAAAATATGGCCAAAACAGTTATGATATCTATTCCTACGCGTTGGAACTCTGTCTACTTAATGCTACAGCGTTTCGCCGAGCTTAAGGAAGCATTAAGAGCAACGATTCCCAATTTAACAGGTAATCTACCCATAATACCTTTAGAAGAATGGCGTTGCATCGACGAATTGGTCGAAGTGTTGAAACCTTTTTTTGAGATTACTGAAATGATGAGTGCCGAAAAATACCTTACAGCTAGTAAAGTACTTGTTGTTACACATGGCTTAATAAATATTTATGACCAACTCATACAAAAAAAATTTTATGTACCTATCAAAAAATTAATCACCGTCTTAAAGAAAAGTCTCAGTTACCGATTTAAAGACATAGAACGCAATCAAACAATAGCATTATGCACATATTTAGATCCTCGGTTCAAACAACATGCATTTAAGGACAAGGATACATTAGCGAACATCGAAGGCATGTTATTAGAAAAAGCGTCTGAATTAGCTGAAGATGATGTTGATGTTACACTGGAACTCAAAGAAAATCCCCCAGCTGAGATAAACTCACAATCAATTTGGCTCGAGTTCGACGTGAAAATCAGAACTATAAATATTCCCAAATTAGCCACGACCAAGGCAAATGAGGAATGTGAGTTGTATAAGAAAGAAGGCATAATTGCCCGCACTGATTGCCCTTTAAAATGGTGGCGTGAGCGTAAAGCACTCTATCCTATTTTATACTCACTTTTTATTAGGGAATGTAATATTGTAGTGACATCGGTGCCGTGTGAAAGAGCTTTTACTAAAAGCGGCTATTTAATATCAGATAGACGAACAAGGCTTACATCGTCTAAAGTTAGCCAAATAATGTTTTTAAATGCTAATTAAAAGAAGTAGAGTGGTTGTATATATAAGAAAATGTAAATATATGTAAATATGTAAAATCAAGAAACTTTTAACTATGTTTGATTGAGATTTAAACTGTGGGTATAAATTGACTATTATTTATATAATTTACTATGATAAAGTTTCCATGATAATTGCACACATATAATACATTCAGACAGTCCTAAGCCTCTAACAAACAAGTAGGAATGAAAGTTTGTTAACAAAAAAGCTTAATTTTTTTTCTATCATCACATTTTAGTACTTGCAACACTGAAAAATAAATGCTTGCTTATCATATTAAACAGTAAACAATTTTATCATTATTTTTAATATAATATATATTATATCAGTTTAAAATAACAGTTAAAAGAAATATAATATAATGAATAATTCATTATAAAAATATAACAGTAACACCCAACACTAAAAATAGCTTACCTCTTATAAATTAAAAAGTGTGCCATTAAGAGTAAAACTCTTTCATGTATTAAAGGATATGTTGATATAATATTTCTTTTTAGTCTCTCTAAGGGTTTCCGTTCTTTTAATTGTTCTAATCTGTAAATATAAAAAACTAATAATAGCAATATTTAACTGTATTTGCAATGGTTGTGGGTTAAATTCCCACTCAGGGGAATGAACTATTTTCAAATAGACAGTGTTGCAAGTAGATGGTATTGAGTTTCACCATTAATCATGCAAGGTCTAGGACATTAGGCAGTGTGTGGAAAATGGTGTAACATTAAGCTACCTCTGCCTACCCTACTTTATGCAGAATATAACATAAGGCTAAATAAATATATTGGCCTTTAAATATAATATTTTAATTATTAAGTATAATACATTGAAGTTGTTGAGTGGCAGAACTCAACACGGCGCTTTGCCTCAACACCAGAGAGCAGAAAAAGAAGTATAAATTTAAGTAAATATTTCATCTCCTCAAGTGGGGATCGAACCCACAACCAGTCAATTTACAGTCACACTTTGTGCCTCTGCGCCACGACTGGCCTCATGATGTCATTATGACTCATGGTATTGCATTTGAGTGTGATTTTTTTTTTACCTCATCATTAGGTTTTACCATGCATGGTCTCAGATCATGTAAGAAAATGGAGAATGGAATGTTGTAACAGAGAATGGAATACTTAGAGTAAAGGTAACAAAAAATAATTAAATAATATATAACTTTTTATCACATGCTTCACAGAAAGTTTTCTAAGTATTATATAAACAATTAGTGCATTGATAAGACCTTATAGTATCAATGGGGAACATTATAGGAAACTTTTTACTGTTTTGAATTATTTCTTCGATATCATCAACTAATGTTATTGGTTCTATATCTTTGCATTGGTATAGTAGATCTTTTTCTTTTTCATTTAATTCAGATACATTCCAATCTTTCGTGCACCTGAAAAATAAAAAAATACATAATTTTTTAAATAAAAAAATTAAGTTAAAATTGTTTGTAAGAAGTGAATTATCTAATATTATTTATAATAAATAAATGATTACCTAAAAGTTTAACTATAAAAGCAAGAACGATAAGATGAGTCATAAATGGTTGCACCATAATATTTAGATTACGATTTTTGTTTACGCGTCAATTTTACACAATTCAATATTCAATCAGAAAAATATTATACAGAAGGAATAAAATAATAATAAAACAAACTTACCACGTAAACTTATGAAAATCTGGTAGTTTATCCATGTTTTATTTAATTTTAAAAAGTATAAATAAAAAACACCGACTTTATTTACACTTGTCTTTTTTGTATATTTAGTTAATAAAATATTATCTTATAGATGAAATATGTGCTTACAAATCAAAGAATTATATAATGAGGGCGAAAAAGTTATATGACGCGCTTTTTGAACTAAGGTTTGCAATAAATATTAAGTTTTTCCTTAAAGCCCTCTTCTTAAAAGAAATAAAGAAGCCGACAAGAGGGGGAAAAGTTTAAAATGTCATCTCACAGTTTAAGTGGCGGGGCTGCCATATCAAATAATATTAAAGATGCTACTGACGCTACGATAACAGAATAGAACTAAGTTTTTTTCTTATTAATTAACATTGGGCGAATGTCGCTCGCGTCCGTAGGATCTACCACCTTATCCTAGCCTTACACTACACGTGCCTTATGGGTGGTGCGAGACGAACGACGAGAATACTGAGGCTGTGGTGGCGGTTAATCAACCAGACCAATCCAGACCTAACCCAGCACAGTTTACAACCCGTAGAATTGTGGTCATGTCTCGAAAGAGCGGCGGCCTTAGCTTCTCCGACCGGGTTACAAGGGTCTCTGAATAATCACCCCTAATTCACCAATACACTTTCCCCACTGGAGTCACTTGGGAATACTGTTTTGGAAAAATCAAAATGGTCAGAAGTTCAAAACCGCAAAAGACGATGAAACTCCACAACGACCATATAGGAGGCCAAGGCCTGCTAAATCTACTCAAAGAATGGGAATAATTTAATAAAGTTATTAAAAATACTCTGGTTGAACACATGTCATTTAAGTATTCGTATAATAATGACATCACCACAGCTGTTGAGACCATCAACAAATTCATACAGTCAGCTGCTTGGGAAAAGTTATGCTCACCAGCATAATTCTATAGTAATTATTACATACCATTCAAAAAAAGAGAAAAGCTAGTAAACATTGGCACATTACTCAATACCCTGAAGACAAAAAAGAGTTCATTAAACTCATCAAAGATGTCAAAGCTCTATTCGGACATATTGCAAATATAGGCGTACAAGATGAATTAAATAGTCTAGAGTGCTAAGTGCAACTATTGTTACCAATTATTCCTTATGGAAAATAGCCGAATCTCTTAAAAGACCGACTGTATTTCAATAGCCGCTACATCGGCACGATGGTTTTTGAACCTTTGCTCAAGAGCACTCTTTGCTCTTGAGCAAAGGTAATGCTGACAAATCCTTACTGTTTGCCCATATTCTCACTCTACCAAAATTAATGAAATAACAGAATTTTAGCGCCGGACCAAAAGTAAAAACTACCACCAATAAAAAGTTTACCATTAAAGAAGTTAGTTCTGCTACGAAGAAAATATTACCTGTAGCATCAAAGATCCTGGAGTCTTATCTTAAAACGTATACGTCCGGAAATTGACGTTCACGGAACTGTTGAACAAGTCCATCTCGTTGTCGACAAAATATATGATGCATGCGATGCGAACACAAGAATTTTACTAGGCACGTTAAATCATTTGAAATTGTATGATCGTGTAAACTTAATATTTTTTTAAATTTTCGATTTATTCAAATACAAACACGGCGTTTATATTAAAACACTCAACTCTTAGATTGCTATACCTCTCATTCAAGTTCAATCAGGTTTTTAATTTCGACGCAAACTTTATACACGCATGACTGGAGCGTGGCGTGTACTGAACGACTGTTGCTGTTGCAATATTTTATAGAATAGAAGCGAGCGGGACACATGAGATTAAAAATTAAAATATCTTGGAAACTAGTCGACATATAAATTTAATAGATTACTTCAAATTTCAGGTTAAAATAAAATAACATTAAATTATTTAAAAATTAAATTAATCAGCTTCACGTATCCCGCACACGGTAGGGTAGGCGGAGGGAACCTAGTGTTAAGACACTCTGTTCCCCACTTTCTGCCGAATTCTGGAGGCATTGCGTGTTGAGTGCCAGAACTCAACGCCGCACTTGTCCTCGGTACCAGAGCGAAGAAATGGAAATATAAATTTAAGTAAATATTTCATCTCCTCGAGTGGGGATCGAACCCACAACGAAAACATTACTCGCAGCTTCGCTTGCATACCGCCAAAAACACTTTTATATAGGCAAATGCAGCCAACATAGATAGATACATTCAATCATGAACACTACGTGGCTGTGTAGTGTTCATGATTGAATGTACGATAGGACGTCATCGGCGGCAAGGGCGCCCTTCGTGGGACTCGAGCCTAGGCTTGCTGCCGTATACAAAGTGTTGAATTAAATTAATTTTACATTTTCTCTAAAAGTATACCTACCTCCAAATTAAATGCTATAAAAGCCGAAGATTATCTTCATTAAATTTCTTTGATAACTTTCGCTCATAAGTTGTTATTTATACATGCGAAATAAAAATCGATGAAATATCACCTAACAATTTTCTATTATTTTTACTGACACTATACTGACATATAATTAACTATTTAATTAAGACTTACATTTACTAATGTTATATAGCGTATATCAGTTCTGGAGAATGCAGCTTTCATATAAAACAAAAAGGAAGTAAGTCAGACCAGTAGATCTACAGATCTTAGCGTTTAAGGAAACAAACGAACTCTTCCGCTTCATTATATTAGTATAGACTAGCGGCCCATTCGCAGCTTAGCTCGCATACCATCTATATATATTTTTTTATACTGCATTTGCAAACGAATTGAAGATTGATACATTCAATCATGAACACTACGTATTATAGGATGTCATCGGCGGCAAGGGCAAGTATAGATGAAAAAGTAGAATAAAAAAAGTAAAAGTAGAATAAAAATGTTTTAATGGTGTTTTAAATACAATAACAACTTATATAAATTATATTTTCAATAAATTTCTTTTGTAGATTAACTTTCAACTTCATTAGCAATTAGCGGAAAACAATAGTCCGTTAGAGTTTTGATGCCATCCCTGCTAACGACTCGTACGTTGTATCCGCTGACTGCAGGATTTATATGAGCATTGTGTAGTTCAGATATTTGCGTAGAACACGCGGCCGCTGCACCGCCTGATGTATTGAAGCTTCCAT
>DWMY01000350.1:0-28238 GCA_018249775.1 Heliconius hecalesia formosus
TGCAGTCATTAGGGAAAACGAACCTAGTCGTAGCGAGAGAATTTATTTGGATTCTAAATCAATATGTGACTTTTACAGCGGAACGCAGAAAAACGGGCGTTATTTGCAAGTTTTTAACCAATTTCTGGATATGTATTGAGTACACTAAATTTCGTGTACGTTTTAATTGTAATATACGTTTGTTTGAAAAAGCGAAAAAATTTTACATATGTTTGCTAATGTACGTGTTTTATTAAATTTATAAGAAAAATAGAGATAAATTACTTTTATAGTATGCGGGATCTCATATAGGATAGGAATATAGGAATCCTAGTAATAAAACACTTTCCGCCTAATTCTTGAGGCATTGTATATTGAGCCAAGGAAAGGGTTTTAGTGTTTTAGTCAGTGCGAGGAAATGGTAATTATTCTTTATCACAAGTGAGAATTGAATGAAAAACCGTCGTGTTTACAATCTGACACTATGGCGTTGGCTCACGACTACCTCAATTTTAACTTATTTAATCCTTTTAAAAAAATATAAAGAAAAACATTCAATCGTCGTCTTCGCTTATTTATAGATTTTGCTGTCAGTCATTCTTTATATAATCATAATATGGAAATGAGTGTACTGTTGATAATTTTTTACCTATAACTACATAAAAGACCGCAAACCTTACCCCTCTCTTTAACTTCTCCTACAGGCAAAATATCATAAAAGAGCAAAAACAACCTCTTAAATGAAGAACGGTATTTCAACCTACCATTAACGTTCTACATCAATTAAGTTTTATCTTTTTTATAGGAACGCAATTACCTGGATTATACTTTCCAAATCACGTTTGACTATTATTCTTCGTCTGCTTGAATTGCCGGTAGTTTTATGTCCCGAGGGGTCCAGTGCAACTTTACCCCTAATTCACTGGGAAACTAAAGCTTTAAATTTAAGTATAAACTTTGATTTTTTAATTCATTTAGTTGATTTATTTGGATTTTAGAATAAAGAAGAAGAATAAAAAAATTTAAAGTATATATTATCGCGGCGCTGAGTTAATTTTTATTGCAAGTGCGAAGTTAATTTATATTGCAGTCTTCAATTCGGGCGGTAAACTTTCGGTATGTAAATGTCTTAACAATAGCTTATAGAAATTAAATATCTATACATAATTATTGTTCTAAGCCTAGTTTAAGTAGAAGATAAACAAGAAAAAATATTTATAACTGATAGTTTTTACAAAAAGTTTCTGATATAAAGAAACAATAGATCAACCGTATTTGCATGCAAAAAGGATTTTTTTAAATGCCAAACTTAATCTTCACTTGAGGCCGTCGTGGAGCAGGGGCACCATACCATTGCCATTCGGGGGAATGAATTATTATTTATCAATATTTTCATTTGCTCGCTCTAGCACCAAGGTAAAAGTCCGGCGGTGTGGGATACAGCTGATAAATTTAATCAAGATTTTAGATTGTCTTTTAATTTTAAATAATTTTAAATTTTCCTTAGAACTTTAAATTAATAATGAATATTAAGTTTTATTTAATTTTAATAATTTGTGTATATTTTGATCTATGTAGGATTATTTTGTTAATTGTGTTAAGATAACAACTGATAACTACAACATATCGAATGAATGGGCAATTTCAAATTCTACTAATATTACTAGCAAATACATTTCTCATAGTAAACTAATCTATATTTGATAAATATTTGACCAAGAATAGCTTATGGTTGGGCATGGACAAACATAACCTAAATTGAAAGCACATCAGTAAATAATTGTAGTCTATGTCTACTGTAGCCTTAGAATAGAAGAAGTAGGAGTGTTTCAGTGCAAGTACTATGGCGGTGGCTGCTACACCAGTTTCAGGGAATATAAATTAAATTTTTCTACTCTTGTGAGGCGAAGCCCGATGATTTTTTATGTTAAATTTCGTAACTCAATACGTAATTTACGATATACGAATAATACGAATTCGATTGGAAAGTGGAGAATAAATTTTCTTGAAACCAAGTTTTGTCTGCCTACCCTGTTATAATCGACATAAATTCCGAAACTGTAAAAATAATTATATCTAATGTGTTCAGCTTATTGAAGTTACTTGAGGCTAGAATTATATTTTATATACGAAAATATTTTATTTTCGTTTTTTCCTGATGTTCGATAAATTAAGAAACAGAATTTTTAAAACTTCAGAATAGATCCGTTGGTGAGGTATCATTGCGGTACGCAAAAATTATCGGACATCATAAAAAAAATTAAAATAAATATTTGAATACAAGACCTTATTTTGTAATAAAAATAGATATCAGGTCAAAATATCAGATCTTTCAATATTATGTGGTTAGGAAAAATAAAAAAAAATTGAGCACATGTCCGAACAAAGCCTCAATTTAAAATCGAGTATATTAATTAAAAAGTGTACAGAATATTCACAGCTACAGTTATTTTACTAGAAAACAAATTACCCGAGCGACGGCGTTGTTAGAAAAGTTCTGTACCAGTATATGTACGATATTCCAGCAAAGTTACGATACGATGTTGCTTTAAATTGATAATATTTCATACAATATTCGCCCCTTTTCTCATAAAAGTTAAGTATAAAAGTCCTATGAAGGCTTATTAGAATTTATGACATTCTCAAATAGCCAAATGTTCCAGTCCTAATTAATACCACGTTAAAGTTTAAAACTGGTGCTTAAATGACAAATTTGATAGCATATCAAACATTTGAACAACTGAACAGTAGAAATAATTATGAAATACTGCACGGTAAGTGCAGGTCCTCATTGTACATCGTAAAGTATGGTTCAAATAGTTAACATAGTTGAAATGGTTCATATTAATAACTGGCTTGATCCTCACTCAGGGAAATAATATAATTAAATTATTTTATGCCCTAATAGACAAAGTGAGGCGATTTTCGCCACCATATTAGTATATAATGTCTCAAAAAATGGGAGAAAGTTGGGACGGAGTGTCTTAGCATTTGACCTATTCTGCTGCGACAGTAAAATCGTTGAGAAAAAGCGAACGCTGCAATACAAATTAGAAAAATAATGGCTTACAGCTATCTGAGCTCCTAAGATCCGATACCTACATATAAAACAGTAAAATATTGACGGTATAAAGCAATAAAATGTTTCGCAAATTTTAGTGATAGAATTTTTAGGCTACAAAAATTATAATTTTTTTTTCTAACAAGACAAAATCAAAATGGATCTTCTTGCCATAGCGTTTGACAACAATCGCGGCGGTTGTAGGTTCGATTTCGAACGCTGCGCCCAAGAAGTACTAGGTTCACTCTGCTACCCCATTTACATATAAATAAGATGTATACCTGTTTTGAATGCGTCGCAATGGCGTCGATTTTTTTATTAAATTCGTTTATATCTGGCAACAAATCTGTGGCTATTCTGTATTTTTAGTAACCATTAATCGGTCAGCAAATGTGTCAATGTTAGTTTTTGAGCGCTCTAATTGTCTAACGTTTGATTAAGCGAGAGTGCTATTTTTATTTGGAATTAATTAAAAACGTTACTTTTTTAATAAAAAAATATAAATGCTTATTTTGACATACACCTATACTAATACTAAAAATTGAAGGTTGTTTGGTTTGGTTTTGGTTTGTTGTGTTAAAAAATATTTATGCGTTGTATAGAAGTTGCCCACTCATTATACCCGTAGTTAGAGTTACTTTATCAAATATTTTCACCGGACCACTACGGCGAAGCCGCAAATACGTACTAATTTAATATAAGTTACAAATTGTCAAACTAATTTTGTGTCATGGTTTAGGTATTATAAAATTCTACAAGTGATTTTAGACGTGATGCATTTGTACAATTTTAAGTTAGTCAGTTATATATATTTATAAACAAAGTTTACTATTCGATCCCAGATTACTATAATGATAATAATAGTTACATATCTTTTAATTAATTTAATTTTAATTTACATATCTATATTGCTTACTGTTTTAGATTTTTACATTGATTTTATTCAATTTTGCGTGTAAAAAATATTCTATTTTATAGATATATATATAATACCTAAAATTATAATTTCTTGCCATGCTACTTTCATATACCAAAATTTGTGATTAGAGCTTGGATTTTATATCTTGTGAACACACAATTCGGTTCTGTTTTAAGACACTCCGTTAACGATTTTCCACCAAATTTTGTTCTCATTTCCCATTTATGTTGTTGATGTTTTGATGCAAAATTATTCACGTTATATTAATGTAACATAAAAAATCTTAAGCTGTGATAAAAAGTAATGGCAGATGAGCGTTGACAAATGAATAAGAAACTTGATTCTGTCACACTATTTTAGGAAACATCTACATATGTAAATACGAAAATTACACTACAGAAATTAAAATTATGCAGTAGGTACCTACTAGCATTAGTTAAATTCATTATTTTGTTTTTGTCGAGACCACGACAGTTTCACCAGACCGTTAAATTACATTTAGTCCTAGCTATAGACGAAACTTCAACTTTAGAGCTACTGAAATTGGATAAATTTATAGAAATAAAAAAACAATCTAAATTGCATTTTTACAGAAATTCTAATTATAGTAATATTATAGTACCCATAGACTAACCCCATTATAGTACTAAATAGTAACTATTTGTGTGTATAGCCAGATATTTCTCAAATGCACCTCGAAAGTACAACTTTATATGTGTTTATTTAAAAAGATTTCACGATATGTTCTAACCACTATAGCAAAGTTGGCTAAGGAAACCTAGTGATACTCGGTTTCCTACTTTCCGCCCATTGTTTGAGACAATGCGTGTTGAGTGATAGCGAGATAATCATAATAATTGCTCCTACCGAGTAGAAATCGAATCCACAACCGTCACGCCTCTAGTTTTATATAATTATTACGAAATTCTAATTATTTTTGCTTTAATCATTAAATCAGGCCAAGTCCCGAATGTTGCACATACTCACAGTTTCAATAGCGAGTGATGTGATGATCTCCATGCAAATAGAAACATGGGCTTTGGAATGACACCAAATTCACCACTTAACCATTCATGTATGCGAGCTGAACGCCCGTACAGAAGTCGGTCTGTTGTTTCATGTGTAAATTAAATTACATTTGTTTTTAATTATTTTTTTGTTTATAGTTTTTATTGCTATGTTTTTTCTAGTCTTATTATCTAATGTAATCTTAACTGAATTTATACTGACATTTTCATGGCTCATCGGCTTATTATCGGACTATAACGCGTCGGTTGTGGGTTCGATTCTCAGTTAAAGGAATGGATTATTTGTAAAAAGACAAAGCACAATATTGAGTTCCATCAATCAAAATTAAATGCATATGCCTTGAAAATTGAGCGATGCATAGAAAACAGAGTGTCTTAACACTAAGTTTCTCTTGCTTACCCCGCTATGTGATGTCTACGGCGTGAAGATATAAAAAATCAAGTCCCAATGAAGTTTAATGAAATTTAATTGAATATCTATAGTTTTTTTTGGAAAATAGTTGGTTCCAGGATATCTTTATACAGTACAAAACAATGTGACATCCACGAACCAATCAAGCAACGAAATTTAATGCGATTTGTCAGTGGATAGTGGAATAACTCAAGAGTGATTTTGGAGAGTCATTTTTACCAATTTTTAGGTTAGGTTACGTTTGTAACGATCCGACTGTAGTGGATAAGATAAATTCTGTTTTTTTGTCATATATAGGAGTCAATTTTTTTTTTAATACTAATTATATTTTTAAATTAAAATTAGATAAATAGAAAAGTGCCCTTTCTATTATTTTTTATAAATCCTGTTCAAGGCAAACACCTGATGTTATTTAATGTCAACAAGTTTTAAATCCCATGTTTACAAATAAGTGATGTAAATAATGCATTTTTTTCTTACATTTTTACTCTTCCACATTTATTTTTTTCTTGGACTCAACTTCAAAAATAGCACGTTTAAATTTGCTGTTTTTTGTTAAATTATTACTCCAAAAAGTCGACCTCATAGAGAGAGAATTCCACTACAGATCCCATATTCCAAATATAATATAAAGAAGAGGTACTATCAATTACTAGTCATGAAATAAAAGAAAAGTGCAAATTGTTTATTTACCTATTTTAAAGAAGAAAATTTTGGCAATATTATTTTATATAATAATAAATTTTTAATAATAATGTATTTTTTATTTTGGGATTACATAAATGAATAAGGGGTGCTTTTATCACAGTTTTATATAGTTGGTGGTTAAGTTAATAGTTATAAGCTGAATAAGTAAAAGGTTTTTTACCGCTGCAAATTGACTGACAACATCTGGGTATACAAATAAGACAGTCACCATTTAAATTACTTTGCCTTTTGACGCAGATGTGGTAAAGTTGAGAAGTATTATTATTATCAGCTTCACGCTGTATCCCGCACACAGCAGGGTAGGCAAAGGGAACCTAGTGTTAAGACACTCCGTTCCCCACTTTCTTCCGAATTCTGGGGGCATTGCGTGTTGAGTGGCAGAACTCAACGACGCGCTTAACCTCGACACCAGAGCGAAGAAATGGAAATATAAATTTAAGTAAATATTTCATATCCTCGAGTGGGGATCGAACCCACAACCAGTCGGTTTTACAGTCACACTTCGTGCCGCTGCGCCACGACTGGCCTCAAGTTGAAAAGTAGCTGAGTGTATATAACAAATATTATTTGAACAATAAGTACACATACAGTGGTAAAAATATTTTGCACAAAATATTTTTATGTACCTAGTTTATTTCGAAAAGGAATGATTTGACCTTGCCGACACACACAGCCGTAATAATAAATAATAAAAAAAATTTAAGAAAGTGTTATTACTAATTTAGTATGTCTCTTTGTACTATCCCAATTTTTTTATCTCAAAGGATATATAAAAGCATATATATATATATATATATATATATATATATATATATATATATATATATATATAAGGTCATGTTACACTTTTATCTTCTCTTAGGACAGACTTTAGCTGTACTAAAAGTCTTTAAATATAGATAAATATACCGTAAATCAATTTAACTGGACTCTCTAGTAGCGCTCTCTTTTTAATGACCTATAAATATTTACAAATATTATTACAGATTCACAAAGGAGACTGGCCATATCCCGTGGTACACACACAGGTACACTATTGCCAAAAATAATTGATTCTGTACTACTGGTATTAAAGCCGTATTTTTAATCGCATTAAAGAGATAATAAAATATTCACAATTATTAAAATACTCGTATGTATTCATATACGTAAAATAGCGTTCCGTTTACATTTGATACTTACTTTCATAAATTGAAAATGATTGAAATATTTTAAGCAGAGTTTACTTAGAGCACAATTATAGGAAAAAAAATTCAAATATATAATATTAAACCGTTTTATTTTATTAGATTATGAAAAAAAAAAACGTTGCGTATTTAATCAGTAACTCAAAACAGCATAACGGAGCACCGAAATATGGAACTGTGTAGCTTTAATGTCTACTGATCGATATTTGTATCTATCAAGATATTTGCTTTATACAAGCTGTACCGTGAGTACCGCCAACAATTTCTTAATTGTCTCGAGTACTGCCCTGGATTCTTGCCGAAAGAACTTACTGTAACTTACTCTCTGGGTCTCTGGTGTGACCGTCTTCTATATTAAAATTAGGATGTTTTTATATTTCAATAGCCTTGCAGACTATTCTAGGAATATATATATTTTCTTTATTGAGGATGTGGAGTTTATCAAACCTAATATAGTTGGTATAATATTGGATGGATTTACCCACTAAGTGCTCATACATAACTAATACATGCTAACTCTTAACATCGGAGATGTCTTCACCCTAACACCGACGCTTCTATTTGTTCGACCGATGTATGTTAAGCCACAATCACAAACTTGTATACGCTGGAATATTAATTTTCACTAATCTCAAGAATTGACTCTCATTCTTGTTGGGGTGAAAAAATATGTAATAAACAAATAATAAATAAATAAATATTTAAGTACGTAAGTATGAAAAAAGCCATTTGTCTATATGTATATTATTTAATATGTAACTAAAAGTATTCCCCTATAATTTGTCGGAGAGTTAACATACTACTATATAAGCATCAAAACTATTTGGTTCGGAAAACTTGCATTTTTTTAAATATTTGCATCCCGTTTAGTTCTAGATGATAGTTCTGGACAACAGTTCTTCTAAGTTTTCTTTATTTTAGTATGTTTATAATTTTAATATTATTTTAATTATGCATAAATAAGTGGTAAATTAAGTTGCCAGGCATTAACACGATACAATCAATAACCAGATAGACCTAAAGTTGTAAAAATAATACTTCATTGAGCCAATGCTTTCATGTCTCCATTTATTGAGAGTACACTATTTATCTAACTTTTAATACTACTGATGCCGCACTGAAAATAATACAGTTATATATTATATATCGTACCTTTGAAGAATCACTAGCGCGTGAAGAACATGAAGAAGCTGATACTCGGATAGTTTATCATATAAGCCATATAAAATTTGACGTTCAAGTTATTGTACGCTGCTCAGACTCAGATATTTTAATTTCTTCTTTACTTCTCGGCAACATGGATCATCTGAGTGTAAATTTGAAGCTTTGTATTAAATGGGAAGCAGGAAATCATAAACCAAATGTTTAACCAAACATAAACGTCAATGGATAATATAAATTTTTTGTCACTCTTTTATCGAAAGCTCTATCTAAATCTGTAGCGTACCAGGTAGGATATCAGAAAATTACATCGATGAAGACGTACTGGAACGTACATTTAGGACGCTGGAAAAAATAATTTGTCACATCCACACATTTTTTTTTATGGAAAAGACAAGGCAAACGAGCGTTCGGGTCACCTGATGGTGATCACCCACGACCCCGTGCAACACCAGAGGAGCTACAGGTGCGTTGCCGACTTTTAAGGTGGGTTTGGCGCCGGAGCCTGGCATTACCTGATGCGAAACGCAGTATTACTAGTAACTATAATATATATAAATGACGTGTCCCCTTGATAACGCTATCTTAACTACGCGTCAGTTTCCCCCGCTACAAATTAGAATTGACCAATCACAATCCACGATATTCTCATTTAAAAAACTCTGAAATCTTTAAAATTAACAAAAATAATAATCCAAAAAAATAATAATGATAGTTTAATATATACTTAACAATCTTGTCTAAAAATAATAACAAAAGAATGCGTAATTAGACTAAAAAATCTTCTAAAAATCACCAGCCTGAATCGCACTAAGGAAATATTTTAACATCTTTGATATAAATATTATATGCTTAGAACGAAATATAGCTACTTTGAGCGCGCAGGCTCGCACGCGAACCCCCTAATAAAAACGGCGTGTGATTACACACCCAACGCTCACCCTAAACGAAGACGCCCGCGAAGCGTCCTTTTAGACCCCGATGAAGCCATTACGTTAGCGAATGCCCCGTATGTAGGTAGGAAACACACTACACATACACAACACAAACACCGTCGTCGACGGAATCGACGACGAAGTCCAGTGTATTCCACGGCTCGGCCGCGTCTCGGCGCGGTCGGGCCCAGCGGTTAGGGACCGTTAGCTCCCTTAGATTAGTCTAATTTTTTGTCCCCAGTCGTGGCTTCACGTCGCGGCTGGCTTTGTTTAGCATAGGGAAATTCCCAGCCCGCTCGATGATTGTAAGCCGAGGTTCGAGCCCCGCAGGGGGCGGCCTTACAGTCGTCGACCCCTCTCATACCTCAAGTTCGAAAAAAAAAAAAAAACGAAATATAGAGTGACTCTCAATTGTCACCTACCACCTACATTGGCTTCGTCTTAGTGATTATCAGCTTCCACTGTGGCCTTTCTAAAAGGCATGATAGAATTTAAATAAATCTATGATATGTTAAGAAATAAACGAAATTAATTCAAAAAAGTTTGGAAGTTGATACATTACTTGAGAAGAAACAGATATAATGTGGGGTTTATTTGATATGACAATTGAGGTTGCTTTAAATGGGGTCAAACACATAAAGGCATATGGTTTGGGCATATAATGGTTTCTGGTTTGGCAACCAAGCCACAGTGATTGCTAATTCTCTATGGAAAATAAAGATTCTCTCTAAGAGGTTACCAAGAACACATAAAAGTAACCAAAACGAAAAAAAAATTTTTTTGTATGGTGATATTTAATATAAAAATATATCCTGAAATACTCAAAATAACTAAAATAAAAAAAATAGCCATTATTTATGATACGTATCGTACATACGAATTACAATTACATTGAATAAATAATTAGATATAAGACAGTAAATTTAATTTTATTATGTAATTATTTTTTATGCTTTACGCTGTATCCCGCAAATATCCCAAAGACATTCGGTTTCCTACTTTCGCTTCGCTTCCTTCCTTCCCACGCACACCAATAGGGTATCTGTTCTGATATATTAATATCAATGGTGAATCTCACCACCACCTTACACTGTTATCTACCGTTGGCAAATCATTGTTTCAGGGAGCCCACCACCTCTGCGACGCTAAACACATAGGGGACGACCGGATGGGCAACATTTTTAGAAGAGCTTCCATTAAAGCTATATTCAAGCCTAACTAGAAAGTGAGCCAATTATTGAGACCAGTGAAAAATATTATTCCTTTAGAGTGTGCAGGCTATACAAACTAGATTGTAATGTGGCTTACCATACATCGGTCAAACAAAGAGACGCATCGGTATTAGGAACACATCTCCGATATCAAGAATGAGCATGTATCGAAGGCAGCTGTATGTGAGCACACTGTGGATAAACCCAGCCATTTCATCAGGTTTGATAAGCCCAAATCTTCGCTAAGGAAAAGATATATATTCCTAGAATGATCCGCGAGGATGTTGAAATACAAAAACATAATAATTTAGGAGGACGGCTGGAAGCTTTCTACCCCAGGTGGTAGAAAGCTTATAAAATCATTGAAGTCTCAAACTCACCATACCAGAGGGCAGGATACTGTCAGCTCAATCTGCAGGAATCCAGGGCAGTACGCGAGGCAAATATGAAATCGTTGACGGTAGTTTGATATATTAAGTATGTCAATTGACAGACGAATGCCACCTCAGTCTACCCGTGACCACGGACTACTGCAAAGTGTTCGTCGGGTTTCCAAAAATGTATAATACTAAAAATACGCTAATAATATGGCTAAATAATTTTATTTAAAATGTGTAATAATTGTGAAAACCAAAGATCGGACTGGAAAACGCGAATAAAATACATCGATTACAGTATCTAAGAACTAAACGTGCAAGATATTTAACATAGATAAATTTCTTAAAAAGGTGCCGAGACATTAATCTTATACCAGTTTGTTATATATATTATGTAGAGTAGGATGGGACAAAATTCTTTCTTAATTATGGATAAAGTATTGTTCTCGACAACGAAAAAATATGTGTGTTTAAAGCATAGCTCATATATAAATAAATCAGCTTCACGCACACAGCAGGGTAAGCAGAGGGAACCTAGTATTAAGACACTCCGTTCCCCACTTTCTGCCGAATTCTGGAGGCATTGCGTGATGAGTGGCAGAACTCAACGCCGCGCTTAACCTCGACACCAGAGCGAAGAGATGGAAATATAAATTTAAGTAAATATTTCATCTCCTCGAGTGGGGATCGAACCCACAACCAGTCGGTTTTACAGTCACACTTCGTGCCGCTGCGCCACGATGTATATATATATATATATATATATATATATATATATATATATATATATATATATATATATATATATATATATATATATATATATATATATATATATATATATATATATATATATATATATATATATATACATAAATATATATATAAACAAGGGGGATTTGTTTTTTTCTTTTCTAGACATGTAGAAACACAGTTGTTAGCTCAGTTTTAGAAACAGTTATTAGTTCAGTTTTTAAGTAGACGGTATAGACCGTCGAAATATGGTCGTTTATACAAGCTATTATTTTCTGCTATTTTTGTATATCATGTTCTTTTTTTACACACTACCCATATTTTTAAAAAACATTAAATATTCTCCTTCTGTTTTTATTCGTTACCTTTTTTTTTCTTTTTTTTTAATTTTAACTAAACACTACAGACACGTGGTCCGTATTTTTTTTTTATTTTTTCATTATTGTCAGCTAATCAACAGTTTTATATTTATCTGCTACTTAAAGTAGGCTTATAACTAGAGATAATTATCTAGATATTTAAAACCTAAGAAAGCCCAGGTATTTTTAGATTACCTTTTTGTAAACATTTCACTTATTATCTATTACCTATTTGTTACCTTTAATTGAGCATGTCTATACGAAATTACAAATCCACGAAGAAAGTTGTGAGTGTAAACTTAGTAATTAAGTAATTGTATTGTTTAATTACGACCATAGATGTAATTCAAATGTAATGCTTTAATTCTATATACAAGATTAATAATAACTCTTAGAAGATATCAATTACGCTCATATTACAGAGGCCCTCGTGACGCATCGGCATTATGTCTAACGCAACGGTTGTGGATTCGTTTCCATGTATAGAAAGACTAGTTGCTAGCGTCACTTCGCTGGTCAAATGAAAATAACTAGGAGTAAAGTTATAGTTTTATAATATTATTTTAGAATAGATATAAAGAATTCAATATAATACCTATACCTATACCTGGCTGTTCAAACATTGCTATTCAACGTTATGTAAGGCACGGAAACCGATAATTGAGCGTTTTCTGTCTAACCAAAGGGGGTCTACTCTGTAATAGTCTCATCAAACCCTCCAATATGTACGTAGCACGCTCGATCTACTGTCTACTGCTATGTTTGATATTTGATTGTTCCTGTGAACTACATCGTTAGAAAGATTTGTTATGTTAGTTTATAAATTAAAGCCTAGTTTTATCTATATCTATACTTATAATAAAACCATGACTGATTGGTGCCTGCACATGGAAAAAATATCATTAAAAAACGATCACTGGAGCTCAACAGTCACTGCATTTATTAGAGTATTAGAACCCAAAACAATATTTTTAATTTTTTTGTAAGAACGTTTGGAAATATCGATTTGAAATTCAAACCAAACACTTAGATAAATGGTCTCTTGATTTCCTGAAAAAAATGTATTTTTACATTTACTTAAAAAAATATGGTCGTTTATATCCCAAAAAACCGCCGCATCAAAATCGATGCATAAAAGCTCGTATCTTTTGATTGACGGTGATAAACAACAAAGTGATCCGTTTTTACATTTTGAGGTACGGAAACCGAAATTCGTGTCGACGTATCCTGCTGTAGGTACGTACTGGATGTATCATGTGTCATTCGAAATTTATCTACTTGACAGCAAGCCCTAGATATTATCTAATATTTTATACAGTACTATTATTTATACAAAAGCTTCCGTAAAATACGTATTTCCTATAAACGTGTAAATCAGTTTATACAAAAGTATATTTAGTCAAACGTATGTACATTGTACGTAACATTTAATACATAAATATTGGAATATTAGTAACACTGGTACGTGGTTTAAATAAAGCGTAGGATGGGTAAGCAAATTTCAGAATATCTAATTAATAAAAATAAAAACACTTAATAGCCATACATTTTATTGTAAAATATATTAATTAGATGGTAGTCAACGCTCTCATTTATAGGAATTTAAGAAACAATATATTTAGAAATTTTTAGAGTATATTATATTCAACGTTGTGTTGTTGAAGACCGAACTTGTAATCTGTTTAACATTTTAGACAGCATATCCATACAGCGCCTTGAAATTCAATATCATATTTACACCCCGAGGTATCGCCGTTTATTTATATAGCCGATAGCTTGCATATACAAATTTTTAGGTAAAATATTGCGCTTTCCTAAAATATTATATTGAATTTTAAACCAATTAGTTTTATTTTTTACAAAAGATTGTAAATTATATAAAAATTTTAACATTAAGCAGTGTTGTGAATGAAGTAAGAAGGCACAGTCAATCACTTCAGACTTTATGTTGATGCGCATCAAAATGCACTTAAAAGCATTTCAAAATTATTATTTTATTTATAATATAGTTAGATAAGCCTTTGTCTGGATCCGACAGTCACTTATATATCTTTGACAATTTTATAATAAATTTATAGATAAGTTGGCATTGTCAATTACGTTTAATTAATTTTCAGGGATTCCATTTAAGAATAAGAAATAGGAGACAACTTGGAGATCTTCTCTTTAAATTCTTAGCACCCTTCATATTGAATTACCAAAAATAACGAAAAGTTAATTACTCCAAAACTTACCTAATTCTAAAGTTACGAAAAGATTTTGAAATTTGACGATCGTTTTGTTGATTCGTGCTTTAAAAATTTTAATATTCTTGTCTTAGTTAATTAGGAATCTTGTTGGTTCTGATTTACTTTAAAACATCACGGCGGTATGTTTGTGTTTAACTCAAAGAAAATTATGTTTATACAATAAATTTTCTATGTCTACTCGCTTTATACTGTTTTCATTAAAGCAAAGCAGGGTACGCACTCAGTTACCTTGGATTTTGGAAATATTGAATGGAAAGTGGCGAAAATCAACGCCACACTTTGCCTTGTTACCTGGTCGGTAAAATAAAAATAATCCATACACTCGAGAGGGAATCTAATTCAGCAACTTACAATAAAATTGCTATTTTAAAGACTGTATTGATTTCAAAACTCTATCCAGTAATGTGTTGCTTGGTTGATTGCGTTGATCTCAGAAACTACTGGATCTTTGATGGAGATATTTTTTGAATCGGAAGGTCCATTTATTGAGCAAAGGCAATATAGCCTTTCATCTAATAACAATATCAATTCAATGAAAATTGAAGGTAAAGTTAATGAAATATATTAAATAATATTTTTATATAGTTTTATCGAACAAAATGGTTTTCATTGATAAAACTTTTTTTAATTTATAAGTAAACTATTTTAACTAAAACATACACTCAATGTCAAGTAAAATTTGCTGCTTCTGAGAGTTTCGCACACAGACAAATAAAGAAACGGAAAAACAGGCACACAGACAAAATTTTGCCTAATTTTGGAGGCATTGCGTGTTGTGTGGAGGAACTCAACGATTGGAACGACGACAAACGATTTACCCAATCACCTTGCCTCGCTTTACCCACACAAGATCGATGAAATTAAAATATTAAATATTTACCCATAACCTTTCGTCCCTATGTACAGACAGCGACCAAGTTTATATGTTTAGATAAGTGTAGCTAGGCGTTTCAGCTCAGCAGGTACTCTTCTCTAGTATTTAAACGAAAATTCATCATACAACTAATTGTAACTGAGCGCTTCAAGCGATGTCATTAGCCGGTCTGTGTGCAGTCTTCCGCAGATTTCAAATAATTTATCAAAGAGGAATCGCGCCAGGTTTCGCGTTTAAAGGGAGGGAGGGAGTTAACGAACTCCACGTAGTCGGTGAGTACCGCAAAAATGAATACGCTCAAATCGTTATTTATACATGGTTATTTTTAATTTTTATTTGTATGTAAAAGTAATAACTTTTACAATACAGTAATAGAAGAATACTTCTATATTTTATAGCTTATTATGTAATAAATGGTCGTGTAATATTTACCATACTAATGACAGGAACTCATCAATTATATAATAATTTTCATCATTACAAGGCTTCCATTTGACAAAACGTGGCGTTGAGTCCTACTCAACGTACAATGGAGTTAGGATAAAGTATTTTTAAAATTTTTAAAGTGTTATTCCATAAATAAGTATTTTTAGGATAAAGTAGTTTGTCTGTAAATCAGCTTAAAGGATATTTTTCATTGATCATACTAACAGGGACCAAGTTTCAGTTCCGTGCAAAAAAAAATAGAAAAACAAGACATTGTCGCTACGTACTCTCTAGTTAACGTACACAAAAATATTAATGTGTTCGTATGAAATATTTATTTTATACAATAAATTATATTACAACAAAACATTAATATAAACAAGTTATAAATCTTTTAAGAAAACTTTCGTCGAAACAGTAGTTTGATGAGCAATGTATCGCACATTTAAAACAAAGTTTCCGACCTTATATACTCCATGGGACCGATAAATTATCTATAATATTACATACGAGTACGTGGTGTACTTGAAAGTCTGTCGAAGTTAGATATCACGTAACCTCTATACAAGTTTATGAAGTTATAACTTTTGAATTGAATAATATTGTATAGTTCATTTAAATCTGCCTATTACTCTAGAGATACGTTAAAAGTGACATTAATACTATTATTATTTATATATTTTTTTTTTCGACTTGGCTTTATTGCTGTTGACCTGGACTGGTCAGCATCACGGGGCGGGGAGGGGCGAGAGTAGCTCGCCCCTGAAGAATAAGTACGAGCTCTGATAGACACTCGTGTCATTGATATTATTTGGTTTTAAGGTTATATACCAAAAAACGTAACCGAATGGTAAATTGTTTTGTTGTCCTTAATATTGTCTGTCTGTCCGTCCATCTCTTGGACCTCTCCAAGATCGCAAGATCCACAAGCTTAAAAAAAAATCTTAGTTAACATAATCAAGGGATACTGCCGTTTATGCCATGTCTTTGTTATATGTTATATTGTCGTGTGAATTATGAAATTTTAGTAGGAATAAGAACTTGTGGTAGAGATAAAGGAAAAAACCAAAAATTAGTAATTTATATGTACATAGGTATAGAATACAAAACAGCATTTTTTATATTTTTAAAGTGTTATTTCACACTTAGGAAAGAAAAATACTTTTTTAGAAAATAAATAACAAAATAGTGGGATTTGAACTCGCGCCTCTTGAACACCGTCCAAGCGCTCTGACCAACAACAACCATGAAAACACATATTTTTATCAAACGTTTTTGACATTAGGACAAAAACATAGCTTTAAATAATCAGAGCCCAAGAACGCGAGGACTCCCTACATATGCTCATATTGAACACGCATTTCGGGCAGAAAGAAAAGAACGGAGTGTCTTTACACTAAATCCACTCTGCTTATTCTGCTATATACGGCATTCAGCATGGACTACCAGAGACTTTCACGAATTGTGCTCAGCCACAAAAACACAAAATAAAATATTTTTTTACGAATATTTTAACGTTAACATTCGCTAGAAGCGCCCCTATCCCATTTTTATGCCATACGCTAGTTTGATTGTATGTAACTTTTTATTTCATAATTTATATCGATGAGATTTCTTGATTTTTACTAAATATATATATTTATATAATTTTAAATGTATTAGAGGGAAATATGTTTAGAACTATGAACTGCCACGGGATCATTTTTTTTCTTCATTATTATGTCATTATTTGAAGGTATAATTTGACGTATTCTCATTACTATGGGAAGATGCAGACGTGAAGAGTGCAAAAACTATAGAACTTTGCGTTTAGAATTCAATGCCCAAGTTTGTTACATTCAAGAACCATACGAGTACATATGCAGATTCAACTAGTTTATGAGCTCCAAATCATACAAGTATGGTAAAGGGTGGGCTAGGCAGAGGGAATCTGGGAACCCCACCTGGTTAAACACTCCGCTAGCATTTTCTGCCGAATTCTGGAGGCATTGCGTGTTGTGTGACGGAACTCTACGACGCAAGTAAGTAATACTAAGTAAGGTAGTTACTTGGTTTAATGATAATATTAACTAATAGTAGTTAACTTATGATTTATAAGAGTATCAGTAAGTTGTTACGATTTTATTAAGAAACCAAAAATTTTTTATATTTGATTATTACTATATTTTCTTTTTTTACGCCTTTTTAATATTTACATAAGAATACGAATTCATTTTAAATACATTTTTGAACGTACTCTGTACATTTTACGAATTATTTTAATAATAACTTTCATTGAATATACCAACAATCAATATAATAAGTAAAATGAGACAAATTTGTCACGATGGCGGTTCAAGGGAGGTCTTAATCTTCGGCGCTTCTAGTGTTAAGCGATATTTCCAAGATGTTGTTGGTAACGAAATCAATCTTCTTCCTGTTACTCAGCGGCACAACTCATCAGTAGCGAAACGTTTCGCTTTGCTGCTAGCCAAATTAGTTGTGCCTCGGATATATTGAATTTACATGCAATTAGTGAACGTCGTTTTGTTAGAAATTATGAATTTAATTTGAAATTATATTTTTGCTGTTGTACTGTGCTATAATCAACAAAAATCACTTTGTAATCTTAAAACAGTACAATGTTATCATCAATGTAAACCGGTCACGCGCGAGTAGGACTCTCCTATATTTATAGATAGGTTATTTTTTATTTTGTTTAATTATTTTTGTTTAATTTGGAAAACGTATAATAATTTGAACGTAGCGGGACTCGAACCCGAGCCTCCTGGAAATCGACCAAGCGCTCTTACCTAATGGTCAGAGGCGCTTGGTCGATTTCCAGGCATCCATACGTTCAGGCAACCAAGCACGTTCTCATCATGCTACGTCGAAATCTTTATATTGTTATTTATTTGCTTGTTATTTATTGATTTCCAGGAGGCGCCGGTTCGAATCCCGCTATTAAAAATAAGAAGTGATCCTATTAGAGGAACCATAAAAATAGTATTAATTTCATAACATTTTTAAAGTGTTATTAGAAAACGTATAAAATTTTGTTTTCCAAATAAGTAATATTAATTTTGTTGTGCTGAAGTTAGTTGTTAAAAAAGTAATAGTGCTTTATTTACTCCATAAAAACGAGAGTGTGAATGTAAACAATTCAAGAGCAAAGCTATATTAGTTTTAGCAACTTTTTATTTTGATAACGGAATTCAGCCTTTACAAACGAGTACGTGATTTCTGTATAATGTACGAGCGTATTTTTTTAACAAACAAAAAGTTTTATTAAGTTCTCAATTTGACGTATGTATATATACACAGCGTAACTCAATCGATGGGTTGACAGTGGTTTATGGTTAGGGGACCACAGTACCTATCCATTTTACCCCCATGTATGCTCAGCGATTTCCAATGGAAATCTATAAAATCTTAGAAATTAGATCTAAAAAATATTAGAAATAGAATTTAAAAAAAAAATTACCAAAAACTTTCAATTACTGGTTATTCCTTTCCATAGGGCTATCTCAACGAACACATGTTAAAAAGTGTAATTGAATCATGGAACAGTAAAAAATTGTTATTCTCATTACGAGAATTGACCTTTAAGTTAATTTTTTTACGTACTTATAGAAGTGTTTGCATTTTTCACCATTTAACAACAGTGTAACAATGTTTGTAGAGTACAAATATTTTGATATTGTAAAGCTATCCTATTACATTTCACGATCAAAGATGAATGAGTTGGAGATGCGATGTCTTCGTAGGATATGCGGAGTCAGCTTAGCTGATCGAATCCGCAATGAAGATATACACAGAATGGCAGGTACTAGTGAGGATGTCACGGTGAGAATGAAGATAAACGAAGAACTCAGCTGGTTTGGACACGAAAGTATGAGTGATGAAAGAATGACACAAAGGATTTATAATGGAAAAGTGAGTGGTAAGAGGGGTAGGGGGAGACCTCAGTTGACCTTCGAAAAAACAGTATTAAAGATGTCACGTAAAAAGCATGAGGACTCCCCGGAAGACATGTATGAAGAGGTTGATGACAGTGGACGAGGCGAAAGAGGTATATAGAGACCGTAGAGTTCATAGCCACAGCATACAGATACAGCGTGAAGCTAGATTAGATTAGATTTAAATATTATTTGACCTTTTTTGCCATAAATAAATTCAGCAACTATTATCACAAGTACAAAAATATGTACGAATCTTAACAATTGAATTACAATAAAACAGTACTAAGAGAGAGCTTAGTGCTAAGACACTTGGTTCTCTACTTTACGCACTATTTCAGGGCATAAAGTATTGAAGCGGGTTAGAAAAATATAAAAAATATTCTAACCAAGATTCTGAGACTTATTCATATATTTTTTTTACATCTTCAGTTATTGAGACTTCTTGACTGAGACTTGTGTTGTAAACTAACAAATATAAAGGATTCTTAAGTGCGTGTATGTATGTGTACGTGTGTTTCAGTGCGTGGGTTTGTGTGCATATCAGAACGAGCAATTAAAATTACTAACTTGTACATAGCATATAGAAATTTTATATATAAATGTTTTCTGTATACAAAGTTTTCCATAAGCGAATATTGTGAGCCTGATCACGAAGTTTCAACGAGTTCGCTGACAACAGCCGATGTGACTCTTGAATCGAATGATTACCATATATAATATTTATTTAGTTTGTGCGTTGTAAAACATTCGTTTTGTATAGTTTCTATGAATAATTTATATGTTTATGTAGAGAATTTAGTTAAACAATCTCTATAGTTTTTACCTAAATTTATACACACACATAATATTATACACGAGACATGTAATAATATATACGAGATATATAAATTTATAAGCACTTCAATTTTCACATTTATTTCATTCATTCACGATATATCTTACATATAGCGAAAAAAACAGAGGGAACCTACTGCTTAAAAAAACTCCATTCGCCACTTTCCGATCTAATTTTGAAATTGCAGAGTATGACATTGAGTGTTGAAGGCGGAACGCCGAACTTTGTCTTAATATCAGAGCAGGGAAATGAAAAAAAACACAACATTCTTGATGATATAACGGAACAATTCATTATTAACAAAACCAACACAACAGAGGAGAGTAAAATATTGAGAATACAAGTCCTGTGTAGAAGAATTAATATACTTTTGTTATGTTCATTTTTTGCTATTGATAATTAATATCAATCTTGTTTTAAGTTATGAAATATTATGTTGAGATTAACTTTTTTTCTGGCTCTACTCTTGGTATTTAGTAACACAAATACAAACTTTAGCTCACCTCAACTCAGTTTTTTCCTCCATTACTGACCATCCTCTTCATAATTCAATATTTTTAATTTATATGTAGTCCTTTTTTTGTTTCAAAATCTGTTTTTAAATAATAATATCAACTTTTATCTTCTGCTTCTTTTCACATGCTCAAATGGAAATTATTAAGAGTTGTATATTATATTATAGTTTTTAACGTGATGTAATATAACGTATAGACTTCCTCGATATATATCCAACACAAATACCATTCATTTCGAACCAGTAGTTACTGAGTTTAGTTCATTTCACCACCAAACAAACTCTTTAACTTTATAATATTAATATAAAGCAGGTTAGGTCTTATTTATCTTCTTTATTTCGGTATTCTTATATGCTTGTTACAAACTTTGATGTATCTACTCGTAAGTATTTCCAACATTTTCAAGTAGCGCAGGTCGACGCGCGAGTCCACGTTAATATTATTTGCGTTTTTAAAATAACACCTTCTTTAAAAAAAGAACAATCTTTATGACGAAATATTTTATCACACACTTTATAAACTAACAAAACAAATAAAATATAAATTATTTACAAACATTTTAAAAAGACACTTGTTATAGCAATAGAATTTAATTTTCTTGTTATTTTTAGAAAAAATGTCAGCTTCATTTACTAGATTTCCTGGAAAGTTTGCGTAGTTGCTGTGAACTTACTTCGAAAAACTTCTATAAAGGTATTTTATTAGCCACGGGCTGTTGTAAAAATACATTAATTAGTGGAGTTTTACATGTTATTATATTTTTTTTACTTTACGCTGTATCCGCAAAATATTGTAAGCAGAGGCAACCTTAACTCTTTAAAACACTTTGTTTCCTAATTTCTGTCGAATTCTGGAGGCATTGCGTGTTAAGTAGCAGAACTTAAAGCCGCGTTTTGCCTCGATACCATAGAGAAGAAATGAAAATATTAAATATTTAATTTCCTCGAGTCGAAGTCGAACCCACAACCTGTCGCGTCGACACGGCTGGCCTCACTATTTTAAGATTCATATTTTTAAGGTTCTGCACTTCAAAAGAAAAAATCAAAGCCTCATACTGTTATCCTTCTGTCTGTCTACACATCTATCTGCCAATACGTCTTTTCGTATGTTAAGACCATTTCACTTAAGATAGCGTGGAGGTATCAAACTGAAATTAATACCAAATATCCAGGTCTACAGTTTCTTAGAGCTCAAAAAAAAAGTCTAAGTCAATCAGCAAATATTAACGTTTATGCGCAGGCGCATTATATATACGATCGAAGCGTAAGCAATACCTACAGGTATGTATTGCTTAATGTTAATAATGTTATTGGATAATTCCAGTGGACCTAGAATTATGAAACTTTGCAAGAAGTGTGAAGTGAGAAGAGAACTACAGCATAATTTTAATAAGCAATATTTTATTAATTTAACAATATTTAGAATAAGCAGAGTGAATCGTTGAAACTCCGTTCACTACTTTTGAGAAATTGCATTATGAGTGCCAGAACTCAATACCGCTTTCTGACCTGTTAACAGAGCGAGGAAATGAAAATTATTCATCCGAGTAGAAATTGAACTTACGCTTTTCAGATGCTGTGCCGCTAGGCCACGACGACCTCAACATACACGAATGAATTCATTAAATTTTAAATGTTTTCTCTTAAGACCGCTACTTGGAGAATGTCATAAAATGTTGCTCTTTGAACGCGCAGAATATTTTGCAATGCATGAAATATGTATGCGGGTTTCAAATATTATAACATTTCACTCGCAATTTTATACCTGCATTAGAATTTTTAATATTTTACAGCTATTAAAGCACAGGTGCGGTACGAAGTAGCACTACAATGTTGTATGTATTTGTATATAAATTATACCTTGACCTAATCTAGAAGGAACTTAGTGTAAAGATCCTTCGTTTCCTACTTTCCTTTCAATTTTTGAGACATTGCTAATATAGTGATGGGTTTGAACGCCGCGTTGTAGTTGCTTGATAAGTTCGAACTCACAACCAACGTGTTTACAGTATAGTACATACACTCCACATACAATTCTATATATCCCAGTACTCTACGAAGAAAATTCGAAACGATTTACTTTTTGTTCGCACTACCCTACTATTGTCCCTCCATAATTGTTCGGGAGGTCGTTCCGCAAACAATACAGCAAATATTTATTAGGGTCCCCAGAGATGACAGTAGTCCAAATATTTCTTCTAAATAAATATCCTACACAAAATTGTGGGAATAACGTGACGTTGATATATAGAATAATTAAAACTTTTATTTGTATACCAGTGGCCCGTCCGCGGCTTCGCCCGCTTAAACTACACAATTAGGTTTATTTAAAAAAAAACAGCTTCACACTGTATCCCACATACAGGAGGTAGAGGTTAGTATCGAGACACCCCGTTCCCATTAAGATACTTCTGTTCCTCACTTTCGAAATGTTGGCTGCGAGTTTGATATCCGCTCGGGGCAATGTTTATATTTATATTAGATTCATTTATATCCGCTCTAACGACCAAACGCAGCGTTGAATTCCGTACGCAATATCTGGAATATAACACTGAATACTGTCTCTTTTTAGCGAAAATTCGGAGTAAAATCGAACCCCCAACCATCGCTTACAATCAGACACTACCATTGCGTCAAAATTACACTTTTCAACAAATATATCAACTTGTCGCACATGGAACGCGGGCGGATGAACCTGTCAAATGTGTCACGAAAACATTCTGATACCGAACGCTGTTTCATTTTAATAAATATACTTTTTTGTGTGATAATATAATATTTTTTTAATATATTTTAAATTGAATATTTTGTATGATGTATTTTTTATATATTTTTATGATAAATCAAATATAATAAAAGTATCTAATAATAAAGTGGTAAAATATTCTTGTCTGAAGACGCAGGTCTTTGTTGGTTGTGGGTTTGATCTCCTCGGTGAGATTTTTATGTGATACATTTTTATTATTTATATTCATGCAGTATCCTGGATATAGCAGAATAAACAGAAGGAACCACGGCCGGAGGGCCACCGGTGTACTTCAAAGAAGGTACACCGGGGGCCCTCCTTTCTCCGCGCGCTGCAATTTTTTCGAGAAAAAAGATCAAAATAATCCATTCCAACGAGTGGAAATCGAAAGCACAAAGATCACGTTCACATTTAGACGCTGTGCTGCTACGCTATGATTGTCCAATTTTCATATTACATTTTTTTTTCTCAACTCGTAAAATCTTAATATAATAAGAAAAGTAAATGAGAAAGTGCTTTTATTATATTTTCTTTCTTTAATTTGTTGTGGTATAGCATCCGAAGCGCTACGATTTTCACCATTCAACAGATAAAGTCAATGTATTCGGGTGCAAACTGTAGAACGGATGTGTCGCTCAAGTTCCCTCTAACTTCAGTGTAAACTGCAACTTAAATTACAACTATATTTTATTTGTTTACTTCTGTGGGCTCGTTCCTACTCGGGATAATTCATTATTTCATATCCTCGCTCTAATAAGAACCAAAGCAAGGCGTTGAGTTCCACCTCTAAACACACAGTATCTCGAAGATTGACGACGTGTAGAATGGAGTGTTTAACGCCAGGTTTCCTATGCTCACCCTACTATATAGGAGATAAAGCGTGAAACTGATATAACTATATAATTTAAGATCCAATATTTGATAAACATGCGTATTCGGGATAAAGCGTGAAGCAATATTTGGCAAGCAAATAAAAAAAACCAAACTTAACTTGTTCATAACGTTGATTAAACCGTGAGTTGAAATGTTAAAATTGTGGGAAAAGTGACAGTAAAATGAAATGTCATGGGTTGTATACAACCGCGCCTCGGGACGTGACCCCTGAGTGACCTTTGTTTACAAACAGACGTCGAGTTACATTTTATTAGTATATATGTTACTCTCGAGAGGTGTACAGTGTAAATGATATATGCGTGATGACTTAATGAATGATGATATACGATTATTTACTGATTTTTTTTTTCAGACTTTCGAATAAATTACTTTCTATGCCGCATATATCAACTTTCTTCGCTTTTGGAATGATTCTGTGTTAACTGGTTACTTATTGCAATACGTAGGGAGATTTTTCGTTTTTTCTTTATGAACTAATTGTGGCTTGCAATTTTATATTGCGCCTGGCACTATAAGTCAGCAAATTGGGATGGGATACGTACATTCTACTCATCCTATCCCTGGGAGCCGGTTTGCTTCCTTTCTGATGATCCTACTACCTGTACCGCTGCTGCTGTTGATGGGGTTTGCAGAACATGGAATTTTTAATTAAGCACTGTAGTACTAATCAGTGGCAAATCATAGACTTGATTTGATACATCTTGGAAATTTGCTGCCTTTAGCAAACGCGAGGCGTATTAGACCTGGACTAAGGCACTGGTTACTAAGGTCTAGGATCATCCGAAGGTGAGAGCCTCAAAGAGGCAGTATAACCTAGGCTTTAGGTACTTTAAGAGGCAAATTTACGCACTGGAAATGACATCTTATGGTTAAAGAGAAAGCCAATATAATGGGTGCGTCTCGCGATACTCGCGCGAACTCTATAGATGGCCGAGCAATAACGCCACCGACCATCCCACGGAGCCAGAGCTCACTGCCTGAAGTTCAGCTCAGCCAAATAGCTGTTAGGCAAACTCTGTCTTCTTTGGACATCCACAAGTCGAGTGAGTCAGATGTCATCTCTCCTTTAGTGCTCCGTTCATGTGCTCCTGAGCTGACACCAGTGCTAACGCATTTATTTCGGCACTTTTATTCGGTCGGGGTAATTCCAGACTTGTGGAAGAGTGCTCTTATCCACCCGATTCTGAAGAAAGGCGAGGGTTCCGATCCATCTAACTGCAGGTCTATTACTATAGCCTCCCTGATGGAGAGCATTATAAATAGTTAGCTCATGGTTTATCTCGAAGTTCACCGATTGATTAATGACAGTCAATATGGTTTCCGACATCTCTCGAAAATGCTTCATGAGGTGTTAAATATTAAATAATTATCATGATCAATAATTTCGTTAATTGTTCTTTAATTAACTTTACTTTCTATAATTTAAGCTTTGTTTTTAATGTAAATTTGAGCATATACGTATAGTTTTAAAGTCTGTTTTTCGGTTTTTTTCCCGACTGCTAAGGAAGGGTAATTATGTCTTTTTAATATAAAATCATAATGGTCATGTAATTTACTAACATGTATGATAACAACAACCTCAGTTTGAAAACAATGTGTTCATAAGGACATATAATTATTAAACTATTTAAGTATTTGATCTGATTTAGTAAGGTATTACAAGAAGCTAAAAATTTTATGCAACTACACTACAATTTTTTTTCAACTTCACTATTTATCCCGCACACAGTATTATAGGCAGAGCTAATCTAGTGTTAAGACACTGAGTTCCTTATTTTCCGCTGAATTCCGGAAGCATTGAGTGGGACTAATAGCCACATATTATTTAATAATAATATTATTATTTTTTTGAAATTACGGAAAAAATATATAAACGATTACAATCAAGTGAAGGCCATCGTGGTACAGTAGCATAACGTCTGAGTATGAACGACATGGTGGATTCCATTCCTATTTAGGGGAAAAAATATTCATTACACTGCTCTGGTGATAACATAAGGCGTGACGTTGATTTCCGCTACTCAACACTCCCTAAACGCTAAGTTCCCTCTGCCTATACGCGGCTTACGCAAGGGCTACAACAGCGTGAAGCTAAAAAAAAGAATGTTGATAAAGATAAAAACACTTTATGAATAGATCAATAAGAGCTCATCCAAGACTCGTATTGTTTGATGTGTGCTTACTTACTTATACACATTACTACATATCTTAATATAACTTTCCCTTGCTGAATCATTCACCTTTATGTGTACTTAACATAATTTCAAAGTACTACTTTTTCTAAATTGTTAGGTAGGATGAGGAGCAGAGTTCCCTCTGCCTAGTGCTAAACTACCCCATTCTCATTCCTTGACTTTCTACCTTATTTTTAAGACATGATATGTAGAGTAGCAGTACTCATCACTGCGCTGTCTGAGCGGAGAAAATTAATATTATTTAAGAAATCAACAGCTTAGTGGCGATTGAACCCACGACCATCGTGCTCACAGCCAGATGTTGTTTCATTGCACCACAACAGAGTTACTAAATAAGCTATTTTATTTTACTTCTAAGTATGAGAATGGTACCATTTTATAGCTCTATTATATATAGAAATCCGTCACGAAAAAAACATGAAACAGTTACACGCCAAATATACTCGTTACCGTGGAATTTAAAATACGTTACTACGTTCATAGCCCAAACGTTAATAATACACCTTATAGTTTTTTTTTTCAGTGTCACGCTGTATCCCGCAGATAGCAAAATAGGCAAAGGCATCCTCGTGTTAAGACACTCTGTTTCCCAGTTTTCGCCGAATTCTGGAGACTTCGCCTGTTAAGTAGCGGGATCAACGCCGCGCTTTCTTTTGATACCAGAGCGAGAAAGTGGAAGTAGTAATTATTTCATTTCCTCGAGTGGAAATCGAAACCTATAACTTGCGCTTACGTGACACGCTCGTGCCCCTGCGCTACGACTAGTCTAATAATTTTAAATTTTATACAATTTTGTGAACTTTCTTACATTTTGTTGTTAATTTGATACTTTTTACTGCATAGCAGGATATAACAATGGAACATAATGTTAAATTTTGAAATATAAGGATGGAGAAAATTGAAATAATTTGTTTTATATTTTTACATTTTCCATTCAGTTTTGAAATACTGCATATTATATAGCAAAGTCGTCACCACTTGATTCACCAAAACGAAACAATCAATAAAAATCGCAAAACTAATTGTCATAAAATTTTAATAGAAGTAAATGATTTACCAAAATCTATTCAAAATTGGTGGAATAACTGCGTAACAAACATACATAATGTGCATAGGGTCGAAATGTAAATGTAAATTTTAAAATCTAATTTTAACGACGGACGACGTCTGAATGTAAATATGATAGTCGTGGGCTCGATTCCCACTCAAAGGAAGACAAAGCACAGTGTCGAATTCCGCCTCCGAATTATTCCGAAAATTAGGCACAAAATGAGGAACGGAATTTATTAGCATTAGGTTCCCTCTGCCTGCCCTTCTATATAAGTGAAACTGTTTTTTTTTATTAAAATACTAGCGACCCGCTCGCGGCTTCGCCCGCTTATACCACAGAATTATTTACTTAACATACTGAATTATGTTCGTGTTTTGATATACCTATTATGTATGCTTGCAGCGCAATGAAGATTTTTTATGA